>CABFOW010007686.1:0-22467 GCA_902141385.1 Timema californicum | reverse complement strand
TTCCACGTTAAACTGTAGGTCCTTCATTTCATCCCACAATCATCCTACCATTACACATTAGCGTAAGTGCGTATAACCCGAATGGGTAGTAAGACGCGGTGCTAATAATAATAATGTTACATTCACAAATATATTAAAATCTCAATTAATATTCACAAAATAAACAATTTGATTCACATAGTGTAAGATATGTCGTAAAAGATCACGGATCAAACGATGTGTTGGTCTAGTATGTTTACATTTGGACTTGGGTTTTATCGAATTGTCTAAATGTTGTAAAAATAAAATAAACATAATTATAGTATGCGCTTATCATTGGATTCACCATTTCATTGCGAGTATAATGATAGTATAACATTTTTAATGATTTAGTATTTTGAGTGGAATACAGTGTATTATTTGATAAGGCTCTTACGCATCATTCCCACAATTTATTTAAAATATTTTCACCAAAATAACACTATCCGACAATGTTTTGAATTAAACTTGATGCAGAAAAGGGAAAAAAATGTTAAATGTAAACTGTGCAACAGGTACCTAAAGTAGCCCCATGGCTTCTTTGGTGCTGACTGACAGCTCACAACTTACTTCTGACAGTCAACATATAGGTATATACCTGAATTTTGACTGTCAGAAGTGACAGCAGCTAAACACATGATTTGCAGATCATATGGTTCGGTGTAGGGATACATAATTTGGTCTGGTGACTTTTAAAAGCCGTCAGCTCTCAGCTGTGAGCTGTCAGTCAGCACCAAAGAAGTCATGGAGCTACGATAGCAAAGCTTTGATTAACATTTAGTTTTCTCAGATATGGAGGGTTTGGTTGGATTAGTTTGTAATTCATAAAATATAAACAGTAAATGTAAACAAACTATAGAATTTGTTAAATATATGTTTAAGTATATTAAATAACTTTATGTTATGAATTACCAACTAACCTTCCATACTAATTAAATGAGAAAGTTTAATGTTAATTAAAACATTTATTCAGGTGAAACCCGCCTCGGTGGCGTAGTTGGCTAACGCGCTTGTCGTGTTGAGCTCGACTGCTGAGGACGGGGAGATCGAGGTTCGAATCTCGGTCGGGTGAACTGAGGGGGTGGTTTTTCCTAAATGGTTTTCCACTCTCCCTCCACGCAAATGCGGGTTAACTGCCTCTAATTCAACCTCCCCAAGTCCTAATCCATTAGAGTAATTAGTACTTAAAGTGTATAACCCGAACGGGTAGTAAGACGTGGTGCTAAATATTAATATTATTATTCGGGCGAACATTCATGCCGATTCGGAGGTTCAAGTGTTTCAGCAAATGCCGGGTAATATGGACAATGATAGCCTGTGAAATAGCAGAGTTGAGTAGAGTTATTACTGTCTAAATTTGGACCTAAGCCGTGTTAATATTTTAACTTCTTACCATTTTACGTATCAAATGTAGTTAATGACCTTGCCTAGTACGGTAGAGTTATTTAAATTATGAAAATATCATTTTCAAAAAGAAAGTGTTTGCATATTTGACCCGCAAATGTGATAATTGTCACACATCTATCGACCCTACGTAGTACAAATCAAACTACTTTGCCGATAATGATGGATTTACAACATTCTATTTATATAATCTCTTCAAATATGTATTTAGTGAAGGCCTATTATTTTAATTATATTTTTAAGTTTTTCTTTACTTTTTCCTATTGGAGGCAACATTTGCGGAACACTTGGACTTACTCTATGGCATAGGAACTCGAGAGATCAAGGCTGCAAAGTACGCCACCTAGCATTATCTTGAGCTAGTTCTAGCCAGTCCATCTCATTACACCATATCTCTTTAAGGTCCATTCTAATACTATCCTCCCATCTGTGTCTAGGCCTTCCCAATGGGTTTGTCAGTCAGTATCCTGAACACGGTTCTAGATTCTCTAATTCACACTGTATGTCCTGCCAACAGTAATTTCCGAGATTTGATCACGCAAACAAAATGTCTTGGGATGAGTACAAGGTATGTAACTCATCATTATGTAGCCTCCTCCACTCCTCCCAGCAACTTCATTTCTTTTCAGACCAAATATCTTCCTAAGCATCTTGTTTTCGAACACCCTAACTTTCTTGTCATCATCTAAGGTATGAGACTCAAATTTCACACTTGTAGAAAACCGATAGAATATTGTTTTGTATATTTTGAGTTTTACATCCCTTGACAGCAGGTGGGATATTAACAATTTACTGACCTAGTAATGGTATTTATTTGACTATTATTTTTTTTAAATAATTTCCACTCTAATACAGTAGACATCATTATTGCTAGTTTCAATCTATTAATAAATACCTATTTACACTTTTTCCATTTATGGAACGATATGTACTCTAAAGAAATATTCTAATGTCTGAAAAACATCTGCTACAATATACTAAAAAAATCTCTGAAGAATATTTAAATCAAAGTTGTCTTACAAAATGTTGAATTCAACAAGAAAGTGTCAGTCCAGCTATTCATGCATTGACAATTACAACAATGTTAACACGACAACTTAAGGGTTGTAACGTTACTCACACGCACAAATTATAATAAATAGCCGACTGTATATAACTTTTAAAAGTTTAACCTACTTTTCTATAGTTTTTTTCCTTAAAACCATTCCATGTAATAATTATTCGGTCTGCAGCTATACGATTATATCGATTAGTTAGTATATCGACTCTATTATTCAAATCGAGGATGTACTTTAAATTATTGGAGAGTGAAATCTAATATAGATAGATATATATAGATAACATTGAAACATAAATACATACTATACTCCATTCACGTTAGGAATTACTTTCTGGAAGGTCATTTTTCCTACCAATGGCCTACTATATAATAGATTTCTGGTAGGGAAAAAGACCTTTCAGAAAACAATTCCTACAATTCCTACTTTTACCAATACCAAAGAAGCAGAGATGTTTCATTTTCACTCGTAAAAAGGCCCGCCCCACCGATGCTTATAGTAAATAGATAAAATATTAACGGCGAATCTTTACAGAAATTAAATACTAGTACACTAAATCTCGTTTAGTCGAATTTTATGGGGCTAGTGTTTTTATTGTACGTATGCATTTTGTTGTTGTATTAATACAGTTATCTACACTATTATATAGAAGATGTGTTTTTGTGCTATGAAGATAACTTGTTTAAAATATATCTACCATTTAACAGAAACAGTAGAGATAGTGGAGGCTCTCATCATCATCATCATCATCATCATCATCATCAACAACAACAACTATTTCCAACCTGTAGCTGGGTCACTTTTATAAAATGCCTTCATCTTCCTCTATCCTTCCACCACTATTCTTAATTTAATTTCTTAGATTCGTCTCCTCTCACTTGAACACTTCCTGTCATCTACTCTCCCATCTCTTTCTTGGCTTTCCTTGCGGTCTTTTTCTCACATACATCATTCCCATAATTTTCTTTGACATTCTCTCCTTTGTCCATCCTCATTACATGTCCATCCATCTCAGTCTTACTTCCTCTACTATCTCATTTACTCCAACATCCTCATTACATGTCCATACCATCTCAGTCTTGCTTCCTCTACTATCTCATCACATGTACTCCCTGTACTTCTCCTCTTTCCCTTTCTTAAGGGAGTACTAACGGGATAGTGGCACGCAATACATGGAGCCTACCTAGTGGGTGCCGCTCCTATTCAATCCCGATCTCACCGCCAAGTGGTGTACTCCAGTGTAACCCCAGTGGAGGCCGGTTGGGTTGAACCCCAGTGGAAACCGGGCTAGGCGCAGTTGAGAGACAGAGGACTAATCAGGCTCAAAAGCACAGGGTTTGACCAGTTGGCTCCCAGCTCAATGGGCTGGGATTGCGAGGGGTGGTGATGATGAGCTAAGTCATGTGCGTGTGCTGGGCCCCAGTTAGGTTTTGCCCAGTTTTACTTTGCTTTTTTACTCACTCAGCACACTCTAAATTTTTTGCTAGATTATTATTATTTTTTGTATTTGGACACGCCTAGTTAGGCGTAACGGTTCAATCAGCACCCATAGCCTCAGTATGGGAAGATTACCACCAAGACAAGGATTACCTGAGGAGCTATACACGGCAGCCCCGCTACTCAGATGAAGGCCCCGACAGGTTTCGTAATCTAGTAGCCGAAACAAACCAAAGTACCCAAGTAAATAAAGTAAAATGACACAAGTGTACTGTATTTTTCAAAACATGTCTGTTCAAAGCTTTTTAATTTAGAAAAAATAATTGAAAAAGTGTTGTATTGTTCCTGATAACCAGAATCCAAGTATTCGCCATCTTTAGGTGGCTGTACCCAAATAATCTTGAAAATCCTTGGTAAGTATCAATTCCTTATGAATTCACCCTTATCACACACCTCTAATCGAAGACTGTGTCAGACTATTCAAATGGACTTTAATAAAAACTTTTTGTATCCTTGATATCTCTGTGTTACTGCCTAGCGTCGATCTTTGAAGCTATGTACAACGCCATCATAATGTCTATTCTGTGACGCCATTTACCATCCCTAATGGAAATAAGAGATTTTATTTTACCTTAATTTTCATTTGTTGTTATCAGTTAGTTTATGTCTTGGGGTTAATAAAACCCGTATCACACCGTTCACACGACACTAGCTCGTACTTGAAACCCAGTGTGCTAGCTAGCACGTATTCATCTGGCGTCGTGTGAATCAAAAAAAGTACACCGGCTCTGGCTCTTGGTACTGGCTACCATACTAGTTGTGAAGATAGAACAAACGCTATTTTCGTAATAGTAGGGATGGGAAAAACTGCTGCTTTAGTGGATCAGGAGCAGTCTGTTACTGCTCCACCACTGGACCTGTTCCTTTTTGTCACAATGACAGTATTCGTACCTATTCCTAGCCTAGTATTTTTTTTTAGCACTGCGTCTACTATACCCGTTCGGGTCATACGTATTTATGATAGTTACGCCAATGTGTTAGGGATTAATATGGTTGATTTTAGAGGAAGTGCACCCACATTTGTTTGGAATGAGAGTTGAAAACGTCTAGAAAAATCACTCTCAGTGCACCCAACCGGAATCGAACCTTAATCTTCCTATCATTGGCAGTCCAGTCTAGTGCGAGAGTGAAGCCAGAGACCAGACATTGGCAACCTTTTTGATATTGCAGGCCATATGGGTTTTAAAAAAATGTTTGGCTAATTTGAAAAAAACGTTAAGCAAAAATAAGTTCAATTTTATATTTCTCATGTAGTAATCAGTTATTAAATCCATGTTTTGAACAAATTGTTTGTTTGCTAAATATTTTGTGGGCTAGATAAAATAAGTCAGTGGACCGTAGGTCACTGACCCTTGCCTTAAATCATTTATCACCAAGCGGGTCCCTTCAATGTTAATCATCAAGCACGATATCTACTAAACCCTGAATTTAGTAATAATCCCAATCTGTAAGGCTTTATTTCATACCAGAATGCTATCATATATATATATATATATATATATATTTATTTTATAGGATAAACGTCCATTTATAACGGAAGTAAACATTTCCTTTTGGAAGGTCATTTATCCTAACTAAACACAACTATAGGGTAGGATTCTGGTACGAAATAAAGCCTTACAAGTGAGCTNCAATCTGTAAGGCTTTATTTCATACCAGAATGCTATCATATATATATATATATATATATATATTTATTTTATAGGATAAACGTCCATTTATAACGGAAGTAAACATTTCCTTTTGGAAGGTCATTTATCCTAACTAAACACAACTATAGGGTAGGATTCTGGTACGAAATAAAGCCTTACAAGTGAGCTTCCTTCAAAAATCATTGTATATATTACGTTACATCAACTTATTAAAAGACAAAACTAACAATTTTCGAACTTTTATATGCTCTACAAAGCTTTTAATAACATATATATTTCATTTAAATAATCAGACATTTATGTACCTCATATATTCAATCAAATTAATGAACGATGTCAAAATGCCACCTTGCCTTGTATGGGTGTAAGAGAGAAAGAGATACCCGAAAGTTTCTTTCTTTCCTATACAATGGTATACAGACGACAGTTCGAAAATTTAAGACACAGATGTTCATTCAGTATATATTATGGAGATCAATAGTCAGGAACAAGTTGTGAATATGACGTCAGACGAGCAGGTTGTGGTTTCACAACCCATCCCAAATCTGTGTAATTCGACCAATCAATGCGCACTGCAGCTGTAATTAGGTAGATGGTAAGTGAGTTAGGGATGAGGAAGTGTACCCACATTTGCGTGGCCTGGGAAACCATTTAGGGAAAAAACACCCAAAGTAGACCCGACCAGGATTGAAGCCCTATCTCCCCATCATAGGCATTTCAGCCTATTATGAGAGTAGTGCCTTAGACCATGTGACCACCGAAGGGGGGTGTCATTTAATTCAATGTTAAAATGCTCTTTATTAACTTATTTAAAAAGGAATATAATCTGTTGAAATAGAGCGTAGTTTTAATCTGTTCATATTATATCCACGTTTTCTTCTTCCTTCTAAATGTTTCTAAGATGCTGACGTTATTGTGGGCATCGAGGTTGAGGAAAAGGAAATTTGATCTTCGACTTCAACATTTCAGGATATAACACTTTGCAATGTTAATGTTCTAAAGCTGCCACAAGTACACTTACTTTATGGCATTGAGGAGCTTAAAAGTTCATTGCTGCATTTACAAGACGCCACCTAATTATATCGAGTTCACCTCATTATAACCTGTCCCTATCTAGAGCTAGTTTTATCCAGTCCACCTCATTACAACATATCCCTATCTTGAGCTAGTTCTATCCAGTCCACCTAATTACAACCTGTCCTTATCTTGAGCTAGTTCTATCCAGTCCACCTCATTAAAACTTGTCCCCATCTTGAGCTAGTTCTATCCAGTCCACCTCATTACACCCTATCTATTATTACGTTATTGAATTTGTAGCCCTGCGTTGGGCGTCAATTAATACATTAAAAATCGGCGATGGGCACCGAATTAAGTATGCCGTTTAATCAGCTGATAATTGCCCCATGATCGAGTGCCAATTATATTGATACGGAATTATGTGTGATATTTTAACTGAATAAATAAGACCTTTAATGTTGCACACAATTTATTAAAGTTATTTCACCTTCGGCACTGAAGATATAATTTTATATAATACAGTTTAGTTGAACTACAGATGATTTTTCCGTTATATTACAACTATGTATTTTACCGGCACTGAATATTACTGTCTTTGATTACAAAGTTCTTGTGTGCTGGTGTTCACTGTAATGGATTCATACGCACAAGCAGCTTATATATGACCTACCCATTGGCCCTTGGACCACTCATGACCAGTGTCGAAACCTACTAATCGAAAGAGTCCTGGCGACAAGTGTTGGGAAGGTTAGATTACTATTGGGTAGAGGGAGCTAGCATCACTTGCTTTTTTTGGTAAGCACTACGGAGTTGATTTTTGACAGAAAAAAATAAGTTTTAATGGTGCAATCCTTTGACATCATTTTTTGAAAAGCGCGTGATTCTTCATGGATGAAGTATTAGAATGATATTTTACATACCATACTTTAAAGAAAAACGCACTTCATCCATGACTTCTTAAATATATGAGAAGGTTCCAAATCAGTATTGTTACAACCCTATCCCTATCTTGGAACTAGTTCTATCCAGTCCACCTCATTACACCCTATCTCTTTCAGGTCCATTCTAATGTTTTCCTCCGATCTGCGTCTAGATCTTCCCAATAGTCTCTTCCCATTTACCAATCAATACTCTGAACAAGGTTCAAGATTCTCCATTCACGTTACATGTCCTGCCCACCGTGATCTATGAGACTCAACTATCCTAACAATGTATTGTGATGAGCACAGGATATATACAGTAGCCCCGTGGCTTCTTTGGTGCTGACTGACAGCTCACAACTGACTTATGACAGTCAACATTTAGGTATATATCGAAATTTTGACTGTCAGAAGTGACAGCCGCTAAACACGTCTTTTTGCGGATCAACTGGTTCGGCGTAAGGATACGTAATTTGGCCTGGTAAATTTTTAAAGCTGTCAGTCAGCACCAAAGAAGCCATGGGGCTACTGTAGTTCATATTGATGTAACCTACTTCATTATACATAAAATATATATCATGTGAAATAAAATTATTTTTTTTAAAATTGATTATTTCCTTGGAGTTTTATTAGTCTTATAAGGTTGTTTGGAAATTACAAAAATATATATATATTTCCAAACAATACATAGTTTACATTTTCAAGATGACTAGCGGTGATTATTTGGCACAAAAAAAAATCTATAACTACTGAATTACATTTAAAGTATCTCTCAAAAAAATACAAAAGATACAGTAATTGATACAATGTTAACTTTATTCCAAGTCATGTAACACTTCTAATTTCAAGAGGATAAGATGTTCACACAAAACAGGTCAGAAGGAGTTCCTAAGAACGGACCAGTTCTCTCCGACTTAAAATATGAGGTGTACCAAATGAGTAAGGTTGGCCGCCATGATTCAATTATCAGTTCTGACAACTGAGAAACAAGTATCAAGTAATAGATCTATTTTAATACAATAACAATGACGATTTTAAGTTGTATAAAATATTTGTGATGTCTGGTGATACTCTAAAACAATAAAATATATCCTAATTGAAAAAAATAAAAATCAAATCAAATACCTCAGTTGCGGCAAAGATTTATCTGATTACCAAACCCTTCCTTCACCTCTGACAAGACATCTAGTGAATGTGGGGAATGCCAGGCCTCCACCGTGATTCGGATTCCACGTTAAACTGTAGGTCCTTCATTTCATCTCACAATCACCCTACCATTACACATTAGTGTAAGTGCGTATAACCCGAACGGGTAGTAAGACGCGGTAATAATGATAATAATAGTAATCAAATAGACGATTGATTCTCTCTTTTAGAGTTGAAACTACCGTATTTAATATAATCAAATGCTCACCCTTTTTTTGGACGAGTTATGTTTCCAAAATTAAAGTGTGCATCAGTTTTAACGTATTAGATTTGAGCACAAACCCAAAAACTCCAACTACTTTTTCGTCATGTGCACTCACGTCTATAGTCCCTCCAACTTCCTCCCCTGCTGCTTACTCTTACAGTCCCTCCAACTTCCTCCCCCGCTGCTTACTCTTACAGACCCTCCAACTTCCCTCCCTGCTGCTTACTCTTACAGTCCCTCCAACTTCCTCCCCTGCTGCTTACTCTTACAGTCCCTCCGAACTTCCTCCCCTGCTGCTTACTCTTACAGTCCCTCCAACTTCCTCCCCTGCTGCTTACTCTTACAGTCCCTCCAACTTCCTCCCCCGCTGCTTACTCTTACAGCCCCTCCAACTTCCTCCCCTGCTGCTTACTCTTACAGTCCCTCCAACTTCCTCCCCCGCTGCTTACTCTTACAGTCCCTCCAACTTCCTCCCCCACTGCTTACTCTTACAGCCCCTCCAACTTCCTCCCCCGCTGCTTACTCTTACAGTCCCTCCAACTTCCTCCCCCGTGGCTTACTCTTACAGTCCCTCCAACTTCCTCCCCTGCTGCTTACTCTTACAGTCCCTCCAACTTCCTCCCCCGCTGCTTACTCTTACAGCCCCTCCAACTTCCTCCCCTGCTGCTTACTCTTACAGTCCCTCCAACTTCCTGCCCCGCTGCTTACTCTTACAGTCCCTCCAACTTCCTCCCCCACTGCTTACTCTTACAGCCCCTCCAACTTCCTCCCCCGCTGCTTACTCTTACAGTCCCTCCAACTTCCTCCCCCGCTGCTTACTCTTACAGTCCCTCCAACTTCCTCCCCGCCTGGTCTTCCTCAAAACAGGAACGCTTGTGACATTTATTTTTGTACCAGTAGCTTAGTGGTTCAGTAAAGTGAATCGCAAAAACTAAACAGCAGAGAAAAACATATTTTTTCATTTCACGCTTTTGTTATTATTATTAGCACCGCGTCTTACTACCCATTTGGGTTGTACGCACTTACGCTAATGTGTAATGGTAGGGTGATTGTGAGATGAAATGGAGGACCTACAGTTTAACGTGGGATCCGAACCACGGTGGAGGCCTGGCACTCCCCACATTCACAAGATGTCTTGTCAGAGGTGAAGGGAGGGTTTGGTAATCAGATAAATCTGTGCCGGGACCGAGGATTGAACCCCGGACCCCCAGCACACAAGTCTGACACCTTACCCCTAGACCGCCAGGTCACCAGTATTATAATTGATCACTCAATTTATATTCATTGGTACACCCTGTATGTTGATATTCAACTACGATAGCAAACATATTTCCTGAACTATATTTTGATTTTAGAAATATAAAAATAAAGTTTTAATATGTTTAGCTGAAGGACTTGTAGAATAAACTAAAGTAACTCTGGGGATTGTAAATGAATCCCACTTCAGTTCTTTGCAATTTAGTGACATGACTTCATCTAACTCTTTTTTTAAATACCACTCTCCAGGCTGATAAACACGATGATTTTGGTTGACACAATGACACTAATAACCAAAACATTAATACACCTTACCCAAACAAGGCTTGCTTACCAGTATTTTATGACACCATGCCAAACACACATTTCTATTAATATTTTATTACATATTACCAGACTTCTTGCTTACCAATATTCTATTATTGATTATCAAATACACATTTCTTATCGATATTTTATTACAAATTGTAACTTTATCTTATAGTATTTATAAACATCTTGATCATCAATGTTTAAATAAATCTTACCAAACTTCTTGCTGACTTATCAATAATATCTTACTACAACTTTATAGCCAAACAGATATTTTTATCAATATTTTACTACAGCTTTTCCAAATAAATATTTCTACTACAGCTTACCAATATTTTACTCTAAGAGCTTCTCGAAAATTGTTTTTTTTGGTCCATTTTGAACACTTATTTGACTAGTCACAAACTTAAAATTCTTACATTTTACAATACAACAATAAATTGGCTACAAACATGAGATTAGTTATAAATTACAAGTAGGATATAATATTACAAAAATACATTTCTAATTAGCTACTTAAATAAAGTTAAAAACAAACAAACAAGATTAGTAATGAATATAAAACAAAAGCAGTCTGGGTAATTAAAGCTCAGGAACCAAATTAAATATCTCATTTTATGATCCAAAGGTTCTCACAGGGTTGTCGAGTTAGAGTTGGTAAAAATGTACCAGCTCTGAGCCAGGCTTCAAAATTAAAACTTATAATATATTTTAACAATATTTTACATTGTTTTTTTTTAATTATTTATAGCCAAAATTTGTAAATTTGGATTGACAAATTTATTTAAATATACATTTACGGTGTCAAAGAAGCTTTCCATGAAGTAATTTGTTTTGGAGCATTTTACTGCAGTCAATTTGTTGCTACCAATTAATATACTTGAGCCATTTCTGAAGGAGTCCAGGTTCGAACTATATAAAAAAAATAGAGGAGTCTGAGTTGAAGGCTTCATTGTACTGACTCCACAGGCCTGACCGTTCTCACAGAAAATTTGCAACTCAAATCCCTGACCAAAATGAGTCAGCACGATAAGTTACTATAATATTCTGAAACCGATCCGGAAGTGATGTCATATTCAAACTTTCTAATATTACAAAAGTGTGATGTTAGGTTTCTCTTACATCACAAAAAAACAACAAAAAAACTAGCAACTAGACTGTGGACCAAACAAAAACTGTCGTCCGAAGAGAATTCACAAGATCACGCTCCTTACACAGGTTAAATGATGAATAGTCTTAAGAGCCCGTCTTTCCTCAACCCCTGGATAACACCAAAGAGCCGATCCAATACTGGAGTGGAGTTTTTGTTGCTATGAATTAGCCTTCCGCGGCGGTTTAAAAGTTATTATTATTATTATTAGCACCGCGTCTTACTACCCGTTCGGGTTATACGCACTTACGCTAATGTGTAATGGTAGGGTGATTGTGAGATGAAATGGAGGACCTACAGTTTAACGTGGGATCCGAACCACGGTGGAGGCCTGGCATTCCCCACATTCACAAGATGTCTTGTCAGAGGTGAAGGAAGGGTTCAGGTTATAGCGCCTATGTATTAATTACGCTAATAGGTTAGAGATGAGGAAGGTTGGTTATAAATGAAGTGTACCTGCATTTTAGCGTAAAAGGTTGAGTGTAATTAGTTTCATATCAAATAAACACACCTTAAAACCTAATATTTTTTTGATTTAGTTGAAACTTGGCATAGTTATGGATCATGATGACTTATGAACATCCAATAAATTTTACTTTTCTAGATCAAAGCATTCTCAAGTTATAGAGCTTTAAAATTTGAAGAACAATTAAATTTTTTTTGTGTGTGAATTGAAAACATTGAACTGTTAATATTTGGAGTTCTAATTAAGATACAAACATCACATCTTCACTATTTTGAACTTGAAAAATTTTTTAAAACTTAAAACTTTATTTTTATGAATATGAAAAATAAAAAATAAAATGAGAATTTTTGTTTTCATTTAAAGCTTGAAACAAGAGCTTTAAAATGGTAAACATCTGATGTTTGTATCTTAATTAGAACTCTAAATATTAACAGTTCAATGTTTTGTGTTCCCCCAAATTTTAAGACTTTATAACTTGAGAACAGTTTGACCTATAAAATTAAAATTTTTTCGGATGTTTATAAGTCGTCATGATATATAACTATGCCAAGTTTTAACTAAATATATAAACGTAATGTCGATAAAGTCTGCTTCATTGGTTGATTTCACATGGAATGATCCAAAACCACCCCCAGTGCACCCAACCGATATACAAACCCCAATCTCCCCGTCATCAGCAGTCCACTCTATTGCGAGAGTGACCCTGTAAGTGTCAGAAAAGTTCATAGATAAACTTTCAGTATTCATACGTCAAGTCATATGAACTATAGCTGTAAATTTTGTTAGATATCTATAACATATAAAATAGCAATAGTAATGTGGTAAAATGTTATCAATTTTGTTTGTATCTTTTTTTTACAAACGCTCTTCCTATGAAAATCGGACTGTACAAGTGCCTCACAACTATTTGACAAGTTAAGTCAATGTACAGTAGCCCCATGGCTTCTTTGGTGCTGACCGACAGCTCACAGCTGACAGCTAAAAACTTTGAAAAGTTACCAGACAAAATTATGTATCCCTACGCTGAACCATATGATCTGCAAAAAAACATGTGTTTAGCAGCTGTCACTTCTGATGGTCAAAATTTAGGTATATATAGTAGCCCCATGGCTTCTTTGGTGCTGACTGACAGCTCACAGTTGACTTCTGACAGTCAACATTTAGGTATATACCTAATAAACACATGTTTTTGCAGATCATATGGTTCGGCGTAGGAATACATAATTTGGTCTGGTAACTTTTCAAAGCATTTAGCTGTCTGCTGTGAGCTGTCAGTCAGCACCAAATAAGCCACGGGGCTACTGTACGTCACTTTTCAAAGTGACAGGACATATTTGGGAGATGGATAAATTCAGCGAACTTTTAGTAATTTCAACTGTCAGAAAACGCAGACGTTACTATCAACGGATCATAAGAGACCAATAATAGAAATCTTGTTTCAAGAGCTCCACTGCAACAAATGCCTGGGCCCTATGTTCATGTACAGTAAGTAGCCCCATGGCTTCTTTGGTGCTGGCTGACAGCTCAAAGCTGACTTCTGACAGTCAACATTTAGGTATATACCTAAATTTTGACCGTCAGAAGTGACAGCTGCTAAACATATGTTTTTGCAGAGCATATGGTTCGGTGTAGGGATACATAATTTGGTCTAGTAGCTTTTCAAAGCTGTCAGCACCAAAAAAGCCATGGGGCTACTGTAGCAATAAAAACATACATTTTAAAATAAGTTAAAGATACCATCATGTAGTGCTAAACTCATATATCCTTTGCTCGTTAATAATCTAATTTAATTAAATAGGAATTTATAAATGCAGAATGGAAGTACGTAAGCGGCGAGAAAACCGCCTTCTAAGAGCTTAGATCTAAATGTTATATCTAAGTAGGCTAGTCCTAAAATGGCCAAGGGCCGAGACTATGAAGTTTAATAATCTCTATCAACCGTTGTCATGTTTTTATGGTCTCGGCCCTAAAAAAACAACTGATTGAGTTCATTCAGTCTTTTAAAATTCTTTGGCTAAAGCCGTATAGTAAGCAAGCATGAATAGCTAGATGAGACTTCACATTTAAAAAAAGGCTTAACATAGCCAATATGTTAACGAGGAAAATAAAAGCTTCAAACTATTAAAAAAAATAAAAATTGTAAGGATCACTCAAACGGGTTCAAATTTACCGTAGAATAAATTACCAACACTGGGGAGTTTTAACTTTACTATGCTGAAATGTCATTAAAAAGATTCCCCCGAGACGAGTTTTTGAAAAATTTACATCTAAAGTTTTGTTAACATGACAAAAGTGAATTATGGCACACACTCTCGACTATTGGCAACTGCCATCTACTTCATTGCCAAATTTTGTTTTAACCGATTCCAGCGAGCAGTCGTTTTCTTTTATATTCTCCGGCGTGCGTACGGTTTCTTGCTCCTCGGGACTTCCAAGGTCAAACGCAGAAGGATCGGCGCAGTCGTCAAACTCTTTTTTAAATTTGTCGACAGAAGAAAAAAGATCAGTATTATTTAATTCTGTTATTAGTTGTAGGAGTTTACTTTGCGATTGATCGTTGACATTTTGCATCACGTCACCCGCACTCTCCGGCTTATCAGATTGATCTCGATAATTTATGTCTGGCTGACGTGTCAGCAAATTATCGCGGAAAGTGGACGGCGAAGAGTTCGGAAACTCCACAAGCGGATCGGAATCTGCCAGAGAAGCATTTTGTGGTGAGGACGGTGACATATTTGTATTCCGCCTTCTTTTATGCTTACCCCTAGATTTTTGAGAGGGGGAAACGGGATGTGCCATGTTTGAAACAGACTCGTTCAGACAAATCTGCAAAGGTACATTCTCGATAGGAGGGACATCGCCAAAAGGCAAACGGGTTTTCGCGTCTGCCAAACCTTTGATCTGCAAAGTTTTAGCCGCGGCCAACAAAGACGGCAGTTCGTTCTCGAGGACGTTGACCTCACCGTTGTACATGAAATCCACCAACGCTTGTATATGTGAGAACTTCAAGTCTTTCATAATTATTATCGGATGCTCACAAGGATTCTCGCTCAACAACTTCTCGAAATACGGGCTACACGCGGATAGAATAACTTTGTGGCATTTCACGCTCTGCCCTTCCGCGGCTAACGTCACGTCTACAAACTGTTCGTTAAGTAGCATGATCGGGAGGGCATCTTGCATGTTTGTTTGGTAAGTGAACCAACGGAGGCAGACTTCCATCGGATGTTTCGAAGATGAAGGCGGTATAGGCGAGTGTGGTCTGGTTACAGAATCCTGCAACTCTTGTCTCACGGCGAGCAGGCCCGAGTGCTGTTTTTTATTCCTGACAGAAGGAATATCTAAATGGTTTTGGTCTTTAGAAACGAGAGGTGGGAGCTGTATATTGCCTTTTAAAATGCGACCGAATAAGTTGCGTTGAGGGCGGATACCGAAATGGCGAGCTATGTGGACTCTCAAATTTGTGGTGCCGTGATAAGACATCACACGTCCACAATGGTTGCACTTGACATTGTTGTTGGTCAATCGAGTGCAAAACCGCCACACGTCTGAGGACACCATGATGAAGTCATCGGTTACAAACAAATATTATATTCAAACGTCTTATTCACTCTCACTTGGGTGAGGAATATTTAATACAATAAATATGCAATGAATACATAAACTCACCCACAAATCTATTCAAAATAACTGACTTCATTCATGTTCTGAGGCCATAACAATACACATAAAACACCAATAATTAGAGTTTATCTTTATTTAGGATATCTTGGCTAAAAATACAACTTTTTAATTAATTACTTACACTCCCACAAAATCTGACAGTTGTACTTTAGATTAGGTATTTTTTTTTGTTTTGAGTAGTTATAAAATATATATTAAATAATTTTTGATTATTTTTAGGGATATGATGCCAGAAATAAATTAAAATTTTATTTTTAAACTATTTATAGCTTAAAAAATATCTTTATTTCCCCTAAAATGCAACAAAAATTTTAAAATATTTTTATTGATGATACATTTTATGTTAAAATCAGCCCTGAATATCTCTTCTTAGAGATCAATGCTCTCTTCAAATAGAGCTTACTATTTTTTACGCCAGAGCTCTCCACTAGGCTAGCAGACGCCAGCCGATCAATATGAATGAAGAAAATCCAGGTTCAATAGAGTGGTGATGTCTCGGGTACGTACACAATTAAGCTTTTTTTAAAAAATATTATATTATCATTATAACAATTAATTTAAAAGAGGTATATGGGATGGTAAAGACCAGAATGCCAATTTAATATGTGACTACGTTTGCCATTTGTTGTGAAAAATTAGTAAACAATAAGAGTGAAGAGAGAAAAATAGTGATAAAATACTTATTAAAATAATGAAACTACTTTGACTGTCACAAGACAGAGATGCACTAAATATGACCAGTATAATTTAATTATTGAAACGTTATTTCAAGATCTATGCTATCAATGATCTAAAGTATGTAAACAACTCAAAAGACGTAACTTTCCCCTATATCTAGAACTGAACCTAAGCCATTTAGAAGACAAGCTTGTATACGTTCATTTATATGGCTTTTAACAATATATGACTCATTAAAATATTTATGAACCTATTTGTACAGGGTTTCCGGCAATGTATGTTAATCTCGATGTTGGCCTCACTCATCAGGGGGTACACCCTTGTGGATGACAATGAGGACAGTGTTCTACACATCGGGGGCATATTCCCCATTGGAGGGAAAGGCGGGTGGCAGGGAGGCCAGGTAAATAATTTATGGTCTTTCTCTCCAAACATTTAACACAGTATGAGATGGAGGTTAAAGGTGCGGACACAGTCTCCGTATCCACGGACCTTAAGAAATTAAAACGGCTTCTACACAGTCCAGTTCCTAATCACATGACCGTGCAAACCAATGAGATAGTCAGAAACTTCCTCCAATAACTTACGGACTTACAATTACCGAGTCTGTAGATGGGGCTTTATTTTTTTACCACCACCTCCTACTACCTGTTTGGGTTGTACGCACTTATGTACTAATTACGCTAATGGTTTTAGGGACTAGGAAGGTTATATTTTTAGGAAGTGTACTCACATTTGCGTGTAGGGAGAGTGAAAAACAGTTTTATAAAAAAAACCACCCTCAGTACACCCGGCCAAGATTTGAACCTCGATATCCCCGTCATTGGTAGTCTGGTCTAACGCGAGAGTTAACGCCTTAGACCCCACAGCCACCGGAGCCGTTGTCGGGACCTTATGTTCAAAGTGGACGTTGAGATGACTCGTAGTTCCTATTCCTTGCTCGGTACATTAGACGAGAAGTGTCTAGACCGACGGTTCCCAAAACCGTGGCTCTTGCCTCACCTATGCGGAGGGTCGCAAAAAGTTTTGAGATGTGATTTAAATAAAATATATATATTTGAAAATAGAAAATCACGAAAAAAAAATTTCAATTATTTTAAAAACAACCTAAAAATATATAAAATAAATATATCCCCCTCTCCCAATTACCTTTTTTTGGGTGTCCAAATAGCTAAGTACAATAGGCTGCGAAAGTTTGTCGTTTTAATAATATAAATATTTAGCACCGCGTCTTACGACCCGTTCGGGTTATACGCTTTAAGTTCTAATTACTCTAATGGATTAGGTAATTGGGAAGGTTGAATTAGAGGAAGTGAACCCACATTTGCGTGGAGGGAGAGTGAAAAACCATTTAGGAAAAACCACCCCCCAATTCACCCGACCCTCTATTTCAACCTTCCAAATTCTTAGTCCATTAGAGTAATTAGTACTTAAAGCGTATAACCCGAACGGTTAGTAAGACGCGGTGCTAAATATTATTATTATTATCTTATCGCTCTCGGACAAGACAAAACATTTGGAGGCAGCCTTAAGCCTGCGTTGATCACCTTAAGCCTGCGTTGATCACTTTGAAAGAGGGAACCCCACATCTCACCAATTGTACATTCTCTGACCATTTTGAGGAATCGAACCGGGGAGCTCTAGGACACTAGGCAGACATGCTACCGACTGGCCAAAGGTGTTGGTTTATTCGAACGGGTCATGAAATACGGTATTTTCTCCCCCCTTTCCAGGCATGTGAGCCGGCGGCCCAGCTGGCTCTGGAAGACGTCAACAACAGGAAAGATCTGCTGCCGGGATTCACGCTGAAGCTGCACTGGAACGACAGCGAGGTGAGAGCCTCGGGACAAATGAGGGAAACTGTTTACATCCTGGGTAGTCGGCCAGTTGGTGTCTTTACACGCTCCTCTCTGTCTTCTTTCTCTCCTGTATCTCCAATCTCTCTCTCCTTTGTCTTCTCTATTCTCTCTCCTCTCTCTTGCCTGTCCTCTCTGTCTTCTTTCTATCCTCTCTCCTCTAGTTTCTTTCTCACTCCTAGTCCACACTCTCTCCTATAGTTTCTCTTAGTCCACACTCTCTCTTCTCTCCTCTAGTTTCTCTCTCACTCCTAGTCCACACTCTCTCCTCTCTCCTATAGTTTCTCTCTCACTCCTAGTCCACACTCTCTCCTCTCTCCTCTAGTTTCTCTCCTCTCTCCTCTAGTTTCTCTCCTCTCTCCTCTAGTTTCTCTCTCACTCCTAGTCCACACACTCTCCTCTAGTTTCTCTCTCACTCCTAGTCCACACTCTCTCCTCTAGTTTCTCTCTTCTCTCCTCTAGTTCCTCTCTCACTCCTAGTCCACACTCTCTCCTCTAGTTTCTCTCTCTCTCCTCTAGTTCCTCTCTCACTCCTAGTCCACACACTCTCCTCTAGTTTCTCTCTCACTCCTAGTCCACACTCTCTCCTCTCTCCTCTAGTTTCTCTCTCACTCCTAGTCCACTCTCTCTCCTATAGTTTCTCTCTCACTCCTAGTCCACACTCTCTCCTCATGCACCGGGTCGTACAGTCTCATGTCTCGTATTTCCTTGCAGTGTGAACCAGGCCTTGGAGCCTCTGTGATGTACAATCTGCTGTACAACAAACCTCAGAAACTGATGTTGTTGGCCGGATGTAGTACAGTCTGTACCACGGTCGCAGAGGCTGCCAAGATGTGGAACCTGGTTGTGGTATGTACAGTCACCGTCTATGTTTGCTCTCTGTACACTTCCGAGAATAACTAACGTACACTCATGTTATGTCAAGAGGGGGTGGAACAATATTCTTCAAACTGAATTACTGTGTACATAGTGTAACCTTACCTATCCAACTTAGCTGGGATTGGGTGTTATCTGGATTAATGAAAATCCAGGTAATCCGATAATTATTGGTGACGGAACACAGTTTTAGCTCCGACCAAGTTACAGTAACTGTATCACTGATTGCATCACAGTTTTATTTCGGTGCGGTACTGTTGTCAGCCTGCCACTGCTCTATTGCAATTATTTAATGCATCTGAAAGGAGATTTTTAATAACACATCACTTTTAGGAGTGTACCAAGACCACTTTTTTATTAACAGCACCGCGTCTTACTACCTGTTCGGGTTATACGCATTTACGCTAATGTGTAATGGTAGGGTGATTGTGAGATGAAATGGAGGACCTACAGTTTAACGTGGAATCCGAACCACGGTGGAGGCCTGGCATTCCTCACATTCACAAGATGTCTTGTCAGAGGTGAAGGAAGGGTTTGGTAATCAGATAAATCTGTGCCGGGACTGAGGATCGAACCCCGGCCGCCAGCACAGAAGTCTGACACCTTACCCTTAGACTATAAAAAATGTCGATCATAATTTGACACAAGCTGACAAATCCACTTACCAGCACAACATGTAATAACTTTATATTTTTGTCATGTGAGCGTAAAATTGATATGTACACTCTGTTTATCTTGCAAGGTCTTACCATGCTGAACTAAACTATGGCCCTATTTAATAAGCTATGTCACAGTGTAAACATGCAAGATAAGTTCGCTATCTTTCAGAGTAAATAAAGAGTATTAGCTGTCAATAATTTGATCAGAGAACCTTCATAACTGTCAAAGCTAGAATTATATTTTGAAGTTAAGTCGAGTAAATATTTGAGGTGAAGTTGAAGTTTTTGAAGCTTCTCACACACCTACAGTAGCCCCATGGCTTCTTTGGTGCTGACTGACAGCTCACAGCTGACTTCTGACAGACAACATTTAGGTATATACCTACATTTTGACTGCCAGAAGTGAGAGCTGCTAAACACATGTTTTTGCAGATCATATGGTTCGGCGTAGTGATACATAATTTGGTCTGGTAACTTTTCAAAGCTGTCAGTCAGCACCAAAGAAGCCATGGGGCTACTGTAGATTGTCTTTTTATGGATCTTATGAGGTCATATTCGTTTCCCGTTAAGGTTCGAATATTTAACTCGATAAAATAATGTTTGTTTCT
Organism: Timema californicum; assembly: GCA_902141385.1. Taxonomy (NCBI): domain Eukaryota; kingdom Metazoa; phylum Arthropoda; class Insecta; order Phasmatodea; family Timematidae; genus Timema; species Timema californicum. Next base: position 1,944 of record CABFOW010007686.1, on the reverse strand, counting down.
TTTGGTTCAGGGGTCTGGTCGCAGTATTTGGACTAGAATTAAGCTAATTTTATTTTGATAATATGTAATGTCTATTCTATTTATTCACGGTTTGAATATTTTATTTAATAATTTGGGAAATGGTAATATTCTTAACAAAATGGTTTCATCTAAAAACCGGTTCATTTCTAATGGTTACAAATGAATAGATATCGTGTCCCTTGCACAGTTGTGCTACGGCGCCAGTTCCCCGGCGCTGTCCGACCGCAACCGTTTCCCCACCCTGTTCCGCACACATCCGTCGGCCACGGTTCACAACCCCACCCGCATCAAACTCATGGAGAAGTTCGGTTGGTCGAGGGTGGCCATCCTGCAGCAAGCCGAGGAGGTGTTCATTTCGGTAAGTTGGCACCTCTAGATATTAGATTGATTTATCTGGACCTTGTTTTACTGCCCATCCGGCTTATTCACGTTTGGGAGATAGATGTGAGATAGGTGTAATCGTTTAGAGAAAATGTGCCCACATTTGCATGATGAGAGAGGATGAGGGGGGGGAATTTTTTTGGGGAAAACACCCTCATTCCACCCAGCTAAGATTCGAACCTCAAACTCTGTCATCGGCAATTCATTTTGAACATTAATTTATATTTAATTATTATTATAATTTTTATCAGTGCATATTATTACCTGTCTGATTTACACCTGTACGTACTAATTATGTTAGTGGGATAGGAGTGAGTAAGGTTGAATTTAGAGGAATCGTACCCGAGTTTGTGTAAAGGGAGAACAGGAAACTGTTAAGGGAAAAACCACCGTCGATACACTCACCTGGACAAGAGTCGAACCTTGGACTCCTTGTGACTAGCAAACCAGACTTGGTTTAGTCTGCATGCCTAGAAATACGAGCTCTGCTAAATTGGGATTAGGTTGTTAGCGAGCACATATTTGTTTTATGAAGCACAGTTTTGGAAAACACAAATTCACCCTTAGTTTTATTTTGTCCAAAAATTATTCAACTCAACATAACCAAACTTTTATGGTCTTAACATGGTATCAAAACAGACGAGGTTCGACAGATTTTAGGGGACGGTACACAATATATTTAGCATTTAAGTTGGAAATGTAGAGTTTCCGAGCTAGGGGCAGTGTTTTTGCAGTTTCTTTATTAAAACAATTTTTGGTATTAAAAGAAATAAAATATTTCTCCAGTAGAAACAAAGAGTTTAATTTCTTCACATGGTGATTTCAACATTTGTTGAATATATGTCGAGGTGTCCTGGAATTTAATGACAACTTTTCCTTTTCATTTAAAAGGTTTGTCATATAATGCCGCAATGCTCGTGACGGATTTTCAACAACTGTTGGTATTGCCATGTGAATAAAATTAAATTATGTTTGTATTGAAGCAATATTTAATTTATTATGCCCCAAAAAAGGTTTTATTATAAAAACTGCAAAATCACTTTCCATAACTGGCAATCTTCTCTTCCTCCCCCCCACCAAAATCCTTATTTTATGATAAATTTTACTTAACAACAAAAGATTGTGAACATTAGATGATGTCACAAATATAGAAGCTCTACTTTGATTAAGTTTTAAAATAGTTATTGGGATATAAACCTGGCCTTTCAAATTCTATAAAACTATATGTTGAAGGTAATAATCGAAAAAGAATAATTTCTTTTGCTAGAATTTACCTTTCATGAATTAAAAAATTAAAATTTAATAACAATCAAATAAATAGTTTAATGTTAATCTGAAAAGATTTAATATAACACAAAGGATCATGGGTCATCACACAAGTTAGTCAGTATTAATGTTTGTATTTCTTGTGATTTGAGTTTTATTATAATTGTATAGTTATTAAAAATTATCCTACTTAATATTATTATTAGAACCGTGTCTTACTACCCGTTCGGGTTATACGCACTTACGCTAATGTGTAATGGTAGGGTGATTGTGAGA
>CABFOW010007685.1:0-22474 GCA_902141385.1 Timema californicum | reverse complement strand
ATACATACATACATACATACATACATACATACATACATACATACATACATACATACATACATACAGACACCAAGGCTGTAGATGGTTGATGTGAAGATGAGTGAAATCCACAACCTTAGTATGCTTAAGGAGCATCTAAATTACATCAATTTAGGACATTCAACATCTGACTGCCATCATTTTGATAGTTCCTGCGCATGCAATTCTGACTTGTTTTTATCAATCACAAATTTATGGCAATGAATTAAATTTAAAAATAACTATTACCTGGTCCACAAACGAACGCAGTCCATTGACAAATCAATATTTACTTAACAACGACCATAAAATAGATTAGACGAAATAATAGACTTGGTTTCAGAAATTATGTTGGAAACAAAAGTATCACATTTTCACCAAAAAGCATGGATTAAATAATATACTGTTAGAAAAACAGATTAAATATTGAGTTTATGATTCCCCAAAGAGAATTACGGTCCCCAATTTTGTTTTGCCAGATATTGTTTATTTTAATTGTTATACTGCTCTTACGCTGATTTATCCTATGATTTCAAATATATTTAGTCAATTTATTATTATATATATTTTTGTTATTACTGAATGTATTGTATAGCGTATAAATTTTAATTTGATGAATACATATACAATGTTGAAGATTTTAAGACTAATCTCATTTCAATAGATGGCTTTTGTAGCTAAAGCTGAAAAGTCGGAAGTAATTTAATGTACGCGGATATAGTCTGAAAGTAGCATTAGTATAAGTAGATATTGTTACAAGTACTAGTTACTATGTGAACATAATAATGTGAGTAAGTATTTTGCCCAAAATATGTTCTTATAAAAAAATGTGGGATACATTTTGACATTATGGAATAATTTTTACTTTATTTTAACTCTAATAACCTGTTATTCTAAATAATGTTTCACAACTCTTCCTATATATTTAAAGATGGTAATTTCTACTTTCATGGTGAACTAATACAAATATATGATTCTAAAAAACATCAACATACATTTCACCCTCATTTAAAACCGGAGACGATGATCATTGAAATAAATTTGAGATGGAAATATTTCTTATTTTGACTTTAAAGTGAATGGGACGTTGTAAAAAATAATGTATTGTGCTGTACTTCTCAAATTCAAGCTAATTATAGGTAAACCTTTTAAAATTAACGAGGCTTTGTGAAAGAAGATGTAGCTTTATGTTAGAAGCTTACCAAGAAATTTCTCTGCGAGCTACCTTCTTTATACAAATAAATGTTACGATGCAATCTCACAAACGTACTCATATTGTGTATTATAACTTCAAAGAAAATTTACAAAGATCAATTTGCAGCAAACCTCCAAAAACACACATAATTTAAATAATGTGTCGAACCCTTTTCAAATATCCATTTAAATCGACTAAATATGTTTAATAACTTTAAAATTTTCAAAAATAAGTTAATTGTAAACCATCTTGATATTATTGATTATTTTTTTAATATAAAAACGTATTTTTTCGATAAATTTAAAATTTTCGATAATTTACTGAAAACACACTACCCTAAAGCTAATTTATTCTTGAAAAAGAAATACATTTTTATTATCATTTAAAATATTCTCCCGATACCATTGTGAAGATAGTCGCTTAAGCCATTTTAAATAAATAGGTCGTTGCGCTGCACATAAGTTCTTTTTCTTTTATCTTAAAATAAGACACTTTCTGAAAACTTGTAACATTTGCAAAACTAAATAATAAACACTGTTTCGGAAGCACTTCGCCAAAGAGCGTGTAATTATATGCATTGTTACAGAAACATGAAGAAAGGAGGAATATCTCTGTCCTCCAAAGAGCGTTACAATTGTAACACGCCCTCTTATTCCTTTTATAATACGACCATAGAATAAAATAAAAGGGAGTGGGTGAAATCTAAGGAACAAGTGACAGGGGAAATTATTAGCAATATTTAAAAGCAACAATATGAGCGGTTTATTCAAAACAATAACAATAGCGCAGAAAACTTTATATGGTCTCATTATATCATAATGAGTTATGTTGAAAATCAACTATATAGACAACTTAATATCATTAAAATTGCTCAGGTATTTACAAGAAAGATACAAACTTGAAATCTATTCACTATTCTTATGGTTCAGTTTATATGAGACACAACAATATTACGGGTTGAATTTAATACAATAGATTAATAATAATAATAGCATCCATCTGTATGATACATAACTTCTATATAAGGGCCAAATGGGCACCTTTAAACTGTTACAAAGGTTTATTTATATACAAAGAACTAAGCTTCAAATTACGTAACTTTACCTGTAGATCTTATTCAAGAGAGTTTACATAACGCGAGAGTTTGGCTAACAGACTTTAGTCAAACTCCCCCGGGATTATCTGATCCTGACTCAGAATTAGGAAACTAAACGCTATTTCCTTTAATAAACAATAATGTAAATGTCCTATTAGGACAAACTTTGGAAAAAGATTATTAAATATTCAAAAGTAAATTAAATTCATAATTAATACAAAAAAATAATAATGAAGATTACTTTACTTTACTTTACGATATTTCGATATGCAAATAATATTAAGAAATGTCACCTCGATGTTTACAAAATATAAATACAATTATCCACAATTTCAAACATATTAAATTTTAACTCGTTCAAATTTTTAAAACAATTAAAAATTGTGGCTATCCACATGATTGAATTCTCCAAAAAGACTCTAGCGTCCAAGTGGCGACATACAAAATATAGAGTTACATTTTACATAGAATGATCAGGTAAAAATATATTTAGAAAAATGAATATTAATTTTTTATACTACAAAAAGACTAAAAGTTAAAAGTAAATCAGAGTCCATTAAATGAATCGCCATAGTTACGATTCCGATACAATATATCCTGCCATTGCCCAGGTCCAAGACAATGATCCTTCGTCGGTCGTAGTTATCAAGATAGTCATTTTGGCATACATGCACAGCCTATTATATGGTGTGGTTTCTTCGCAATGGAAGGAAGGTGGGAGAACAGAACGCACGCTTGGTGACGTCAACGGTGGCTTCAAAAAGTCACGTAACACATCTTTTTGATACTGCTCCATCGGAATTTCAGCCTATTTCTTCAATCGTCCGATGTTTTGAAAGTAGTTCATCTTCCTACCATCAGAGNCCTATTTCTTCAATCGTCCGATGTTTTGAAAGTAGTTCATCTTCCTACCATCAGAGGGCAGGTGAATAGTTATTCTCTAGTCGTCTTCAAAGTTGGACGGTCCATTACTATTATTATTATTATTATTAGCACCACGTCTTACTACCCGTTCGGGTCATACGCACTTACGCTAATGTGTAATGGTAGGGTGATTGTGAGATGAAATGGAGGACCTACAGTTTAACGTGGAATCCGAACCACGGTGGAGACCTAGCATTCCCCACATTCACAAGATGTCTTGTCAGAGGTGAAGGAAGGGTTTGGTAATCAGATAAATCTGTGCCGGGACCGAGGATTGAACCCCGGCCGCCAGCATAGAAGTCTGACACCTTACCCCTAGACCACCAGGTCACCCGGTCCATTACTCGTCAGTAGAATCGGAGTGTCAGGACGTCTTGTAGGAACATCGTATCTCTCTTGACCCACTCGTAAATTTAGGATGCCAGGTGTACGCCAGCCTTGGTGGTTACTAGTTGTAAGCAGATTCAATTGGTAAGTACATGAACAGTTTAATTATATTGAATTGGATTATGTAGTGAAAATATATTGTTCAGCATAGTTATATTATGTCTTATTAAACTACGTGAACTACAACAGAGAAGATTGCCATTGTAGGGATTCTAATAGTGTCTTACTAATTGGAGCGGGTAGTATGATTTACTGAGAGAGATACGTTAAAGTCAGCATGGGGTTGGTCCTATTGTAACACAATGCAATATAATTTTACACGATAAATTTAATTTTTAGACTTGAATAATTTATATAGGCTTATAGCTCAGAAGATATTGTTATTTAAAAAAATATTTAAAACAAGATAGTTTAATAGTAAATACTATCATACCTTTACAATGGTAAATTTATCTCGTATCTCAGATAGTTATGGAGTGATGATCAAAATTTGACATTTTTGCATAAGTATTATACCTTCAAATTCATTTTCATAGAAAAATGAAAACTTCCATTTTATTTGTAGTGTTAAAGAGTGTCAAGATCCAAAATTTAAACAAAATCGTTAGAGTGGATTTTGAGAAAACTGATTTTTTTTCCTTTTTATCCCTGAGTAAACTACCATTAATTTAAAGGCAAGGAATTTAATTCCAAATAGTCCTTGAGGGAGCCATATGAAAGCCCTAATTGGTAAGTTTTAACTCGATGTGCGGTAAAATGGTTTTGGTTCTAGTTGTGGATACAGACAATGTGCGGTAAAATGGTTTTGGTTCTAGTTGTGGATACAGACAGACGACAATAAAAGAAAAACACTTTTTTCTGTTTCAGAAGACCATGAACCATCGGCGGTTGTCAAAACCTCTAGTTTAATCTTTTTTTTCCGATCACAATACTAATTATCACTTTCAGGAATCTAGAGAAAGTATAAATTAGAATTTTACAAAAATTAGTTATTAGTAAATTATTCTTAATAGATTTTTTTCCCAAAAAATAAGTAAACAATTCTATTTTGCATATCAAACACCACGCCGTTATAAGAAATGTAAACAAAATTGTTATAGCCATTTTCAAAATATCTCATTTTTTGAAAGCCACTATCATTTAATTACCCTTATATGAATTGTTATCCCAATATCAAGAATACGGTGTTTTATTTTGAAAGTCAACTGCTTCCTAGCTATCCATTTAAAAAAAATTGCTTGGGGCATTTTAAAAAATATTTAGAATTCAAAACAATTATCATCACTAAACTATCTTTAATTTGAGTGCTAGTATCAAGAAATGATTCAGAAATCCTGAGGTATATTCTAACATCTAAATAACCATTATCAACAAAATCCATCAAACCATTTTTGATATTTGACCACAGAGAGACAGTCTCGCAAAATTGTAAAATACCCCTTTTTAAGTTCAGATTCACATATAAAGTAAGTATTCATTATAATCTCAAGATAATTTGGTTTCACAATTACAATACTTTCTCCTGATATGAGAAAGTAAAAATAGTATTTAAGGCTTAACGCTAGACTATTCCATATCTTTATTTAATGGTCCTATATACATTTAAAATTATTTTCACGATGCCATTCGTCTGTTTTTATCTCATCCTTGAGACAAAACTAGTTTACCGATTAGGCTAAAACATAGTACTTATCTAGGTTTTTGATAAGGTTCCAAGTAGTTGATGGAATTAGATAGATAACCCTAAAATTAAGGTTAGTTTACTGAAAGTTAATAATAGAGATAAAATACACTTTCTCGTTTGTATCTAGGGACTGTTTAACATTACAATCAAGACGGAAATTTTCATATTCACATAAAAGAAAAATTTGAGGCTATTTTACTTATGCAGAAATATCATATTTTTATCATACCTCCGTAACTATATTAACGCTACAAAATAAATATCCAAATCGGTCATCCTTAACAAAAGGTAACGCTTCTACCTTTCCGTTTCTCTTCGTACATTGCTAATGGAATCCAAGGGAGGATTTATTTAAGGAGAAGGGATGGGGGGGAAGTCTCATTACTTTAAAAGGAATTTCTTCTTCCATAACTTGTGCGGTGAATTTCCCATAGCATCTCTCTTCCCACCATACCCTATCATTGGTTTGTAACGTTTGATTCGGTGGTGGGATGTGGCGTAGGGTTTTGCCAGTATAAGCAGAGCATATCTTTCGTTATCTTTCGTTTACAGTGAAAAGGTAGCCAGCTTGCCTTACGTGGTTACACTATGGTGGAGTGTTTGGTAATAATAATAATATTGCAACGCGCTAGTCGTGTTGAGCACGACTGCTGAGGACGGGGAGATCCAGGTTCGAATCTCGGTCGGGTGAACTGGGGGTAGTTTTTCTTAAATGGTTTTCCACTCTCCCTCCACTCAAATGCGGGTTCCCTTCCTATAATTCAACCTTCCCAATTTTCAATCAATTAGCGTAATTAGTACTTAAAGCGTATAACCCGAACGGGTAGTAAGACGCGGTGCTAAATAATAATAATAATAATAATAGTAATAATATTCATCTTGTGAATGTGTGGAATGTCAGGCCTCCACCATGGTTCGGATCCAACGTTAAACTGTAGGTCCTCCATTTCATCTCACAATCACCCTACCATTACACATTAGCGTAAGTGCGTATAACCCGAACGGGTAGTAAGACGCGGTGCTAATAATAATAAGTAGTAATATTGCACACCTGGGTTACGTAATTCGTAAACCAGTAGTGGAAAGGTTAGCCAGTACTAATATACCTTTTTCCCCAAATGTACTAATAGTACATACTTTCCGTGGAGGATCTTTCCATGTCCCGATGAGATGAGGTGAAGATGATGATGATAATGACAATGAGTATGAGGGTGTGGAACCAGTAGAAACACAACCTAATTTAAGCCTAACTAACCAAACCCTTGTGATATTTGGGGTTAGTCCCTTTTGGGGAGAAATACAAAATGTACCCGCCAGGAAACGAGCCATGACCACTACAACACAGAGCTGATTGGGCGAGTGTATAAGATTGGGTCATGGTTTAATAAGTTAAGGGTGATACTGCTTCCTTTCATGATTAACTAAGTGTGTGTGTATATATATATATATATATATATATATAAACTTGTTTTGTTTTGTCGTATAGTCTTACCACCATTACTATAACCGACCTTATGGTATAGTGGTCAGATCCCCTGGCTTTTTGACATAGAGGTGCCTGAGTTCTATTCCCGGACGATACTGGGGGATTTTTCTTGAAAGAGGAATCATTACCATGGTCACCATGGTTTTGTCAATAAGAATTAAGTTAGGCTTAAGTGTTTTCACTGGTTCCACACCCTCATACTCACTATCACCATCACCGTCATCTCTTCTTATCGGGACATGGAAAGAGCCTCCATGGAAAGGATGTACGATTAGTACATCCGGGCTTTTTCCTGGACAACATCAGTACTGGCTAAAGTTTCCCCTAACTGGGCTACAGATGTATATAGCCCAGATACACCATTATTATTATTATTATCATTATGATAATCATGTTAGTGTGTGACAGCTAATCTTGTTTGAGATTTTGTTAACTTTTCTCGATCTTCTACGAGAAACTCGTGCCAGGAGGACCACGTGCTGCCTCAAACATCCTTCGAATAATTAACTACCTTAAACTTAGTATCAACACCCAACCTTCATACCTCTTGTTCATCGTGAAAGTGGGAAACGACATTTAACCAAGGATTTGGTTTTAGGTTATGCCAGGAATTGAACCCAGGGCCTTTAGTTTATTAGAAAGATACCCTATCGATTGAACTAAGGCGTCGGACAACCGGTTAATTTAATCAGAAGAACACCCATTAGCCGGAATTACTTTACCATGGGAGAACAACCTGGTTGGTATTATGGCATAATGACCCACTCTCATAGGTTCTAGCATCGCGTCTTACTACCCATTAAGATTATACGCTTATGTACTCATTACGCTAATGTGCTAGGAATTATATAAGGTGCATAGATTATTATTATTATTATTAGCACAGCGTCTTACTACCCATTCGGGTGATACGCACTTAACGCTAATGTGTAATGGTAGGGTGATTGTGAGATGAAATGAAGGACCTACAGTTTAACGTGGAATCCGAACTTGGTAATCAGATAAATCTTTGCCGCGACCGAGGATTGAACCCCGACCGCCAGCACAGAAGTCTGACACCTTACCCCTAGACCACCAGATCACCAGGTGAATAGATGAAAAGTACTAGCATTTTATTGGAGGGTAAGGTGTCGGACTTCTATACTGGGGGTCTGGGGTTCAATCCTCGATCCCGGCACAGATTTATATGATTACCAAACCCTTCCTTCAACCTCTGACAATACGTGAATTAATCACAGCTTGTGAATGTGTGTAATGCCATACCTCCACCGTGGTTCGGATCCCAAGTTAAACTGAAGGTCCTCCATTTCATCTCACAAACACTCTACCATTACACATTAGCGTAATACGTGGTACTAATAATAATCTTGGAAGGCAAGTGGGAAGCCACTTTGGAAAAACCACACTCATTTCACCCAACTGAGATTCGAACCTCGATCTCCCAGTCATCGGCAGTATAGTCTACTGCAATAGTCGTGCCCTAGACCATTCAGCCATTTAAGTGCGTACTCTCATGTTCGACTAAAAAGCCGGTGAGGAGGGGGATCGGGGTTCGAATCCCGGTCAGGTGTACAGAGGGTGGTTTTCTCTAAATTTATTCCTAGTATTCATAAACGAAAATACGGGTACATATCCTTTAAAAACTCATCTTCCTCATTCCTTTCCCTTTAATGAACAATTTGGGATAAATCGGGGCATATTATGTCAAAGGTACAGTTTTAACAATATTTGCTTAGCTTGGCAAAACTACACGACACATCACTGGTTTAGTAAATGTTTTTTAAAATCCAAAAAAAAAGCAGACAGAATCTAATTGACTATAAGAACAAACCAAACATCCATTTAAATTATATGGGGAATCTAGAAATCTCTGTTTGAACAATTAATCGTTTGTTTTTTGTTATCTTATTAATTTAATTTAGTTCAAAGCGTTATAAATATTGATTTAAGAAAGATTTAAAATCAAGTCTAAAAATAATTTTATGGTGGGCTACAAATAACTGATTAATTTTTTTTATGTCTGCTAAAAAAAATATCTGAACAACAAATTTGTTTAAAAAAATGTATCTTTTAGGAATGTTTATTTTACTCAACAAGATGATGTGTTTGTTTTTCTGGTGAAAACCTAGTTAAGGGTAGCTTACAGAAAACCTGTCTTTGAAAATTTAATCCCACGATATGATACACTAGTTTGATAAAGTTTGTTTGCTTGGGGTTGTACATTTTACTTAGAAAGCTCTATGCATTTTTATGCCATCCCAAGGAGACATGAAAATAGTTTTGTGGTTTTTTATTTTTGACACTTTTTTTTGGTCGGGAAATAAAAGTTTGTAGTTTTTTATTTGAATAAATCAACAATTTTATGTGGCACTTTGCATAGCGATTTTTAAAATCCTTTACCTTTATGCAAAAATTGTTGTTCTTGTTTATTTTCTTTCTTTTTTCTATATTTATATCACACACAAACATATTTACCGTCTCATTTAATATGTTTTTCTTTTATTATTAATAAAGGCATTTAATATTTGAAAGGTAATTTTTTAGAAAAAATTGATCTAACTACATATCGTTATGTATATATATATAACCTGAATTCCTTACAAATAACCTTGTCTGACAGCTAGAAAGAGCTATCAGATCTACATTCATGTATCCATACGTCAAACAGAATTATATCCAAGCCCATATTTTGAATATATTCACTTCTGGCAGTCAAATCTTCCACAAGAAAACCTTTGTTTCTGATTATAAATTTTAATCTTAAAAGCATTTTTACATTTATTTAAATATGAAACTATGAAAACCATATAGATGTTTATTTTTTCGTTCTAGTGGAGTCTGGAGTTCATTTAAAATTATCTACTAACAAGAAGTTCTAAAAGGTTGCCTTCACTTTATAAATACAAACGTGAAGATGGCGAAACGAACGAGATGAAGATGGTTGATTACGTCATTACAACTTGTATTCATGCGTTTGTATTTACAAAAAAAAAAAATAATAATCTTGAAACAAATATTTTAAAAGGCTTACTCCCTAAAATTTAAGAAAGAATTTATTTATATCGTAGCTTAAGATGGGCAGTTATAATAAGATAAATGTTTGAATATAATATTTCTTAAAATTAATAATTATATTAAATATATATTAGGTTGTTGCTATAATCACGAAATAAAAAACAATATGGTTTCATTAATGTTTTTTTTGTTTTGTTTTTTTAAATTATTCGTTAAAAATCCAACTATACACTCTTTCTTAATGTATCTTTTGATAAATCTTTAGATCAACTATAATTTTATGAATTATTATTATTATTAGCACCGCGCCTTACTACCCGTTCGGGTTATACGCACTTACGCTAACGTGTAATGGTAGGGTGATTGTGAGATGAAATGGAGGACCTACAGTTTAATGTGGGATCCGAACCACGGTGGAGGCCTGGCACTCCACACATTCACAAGTTGTGATTAATACACGTCTTGTCAGAGGTGAAGGAAGGGTTTGGTAATCAGATAAATCTGTTCCGGGACCGAGGATTGAACCCCGGCCGCCAGCATAGAAGTCTGACACCTTACCCCTAGACCGTCAGGTCACCAATTTTATAAAGAATATACTAATTATTTTTAATGATTGACATTAATGACTTTGTCAATGTTTGCAATATAATTTTATTTTTTAGTTGCTCCGAAAAGCTTTTCATAAGTAAAGTGTATTCCTGTAGTGTAGGAATTTGTGATACCCACGAACACTGTGTTACAACATAATGGTAAAATAGCGAAAATAAAGATGGCTTCCAGAATATTCCGAAAATTTAGGAACAAAACTATCTTTCTCTCATTGGTTTTAATTCAAACGGTGTGACGAATGGGAGTAAGGCTAATATAGTTGATACGTGGGCTTAACGAGACTTTTAAAGCTACTGGACTATGTCTGGAGGGAAATTAATGCTCAATTTCTTATCACACGTGTGTAACTCAGATCGAATATAGTTCAATTCTCTATAATTATGATCCATCTATTGTATTTATCTTGTATTTTTGTTTGATATAAAATTATATTCTTTCTAAGCAAGAACTATTCATCTTAAACAACCTTATAAAAAAAATTCAGTCTTGATTATCAATTCACTTACTACACTGCAAAGGTAAACAAATTAATATATACTAAACATTTAGGATATTTCCACACGAATAGTTATATTCAATGCATATTTATTTATTACGAAGAAAAGAAAGTATTGATCAAAAAATTATAAAAGTGGTTAAAGAGTGAGATATACCTTAGAAAAAGTAAAACATTTTAATAGATACCAAAAGGGATTTCAACCAAATAATCACAAGCAAATCAAAAGAAACGATACTGGTACTTTTGCCTAGCGATGGGGGGAAAGTGTTTCATAAAACTATTTAGTATACTCTAGTAGGATGTACCAATATATTTATTAAATAAATGTGGGGAATTCCAGGCCTCCACCGTGGTTCGGATTCCACGTTAAAATGTAGGTCCTCCATTTCATCTCACAATCACCCTACCATTACTCATTAGCGTAAGTGCGTATAACCCGAACGGGTAGTAAGAAGTGTGCTAATAATAATAATAATAATATTTATTAAAAAAATTCTACAATCTGTGCTTAGAATCCTCGAATTTCCTAAATGGCTCAAGGATTATATTCTTAGTTTACGTTCGAAGAAATATTGAACCTACACTATAGGCAAATGGTGGACCAACAGCTTATTAATAGGAAAGGTAAACCTATTTCCCTGACGTTCACACTATTTTGTCCAACCCTTGTAAACTATTCACTGTAATGGAAAATCATGTTTGTTGATGCTATTTTGGATATCGTGCTTTATTCTGTGACCCTTTCAACTAAATCAATGTTTAATCTGTCTCCATAAGAAGATACTAAAAATGACATATAAGCTCTAGTGATATTTTATGTACTACTAATGGCTATCGATTTGGGGAATTATTCTGTTCTTCCCCTTACTACCTCTTCCCCCTCCTCTACATCTACGTTATTAACGTTTAATATTTGGCATAGGTTGTTTTAAGTTTCCTCTAATATTCGATTGGGTCTTGTGCCCAACATAACAATATCGTAGACTATATTTTCATAAAATAATGTGTTGATTTATTTATAAATTGATCTTTTTTTTTTAATAACAAAATTACTTCATAGTTTGTCTCGACGATCGTTTAATTCAAATTTTTAAAGAACAATCCGGAAATAATGTTTACCTCTATAGCTGTGATTGTATTATTTCTGTGCGCCTCAACAAGTTCATCCATATTATCTGCTGTCCATAACAAAGACCTTATTGATGTAGTAAACTGTGTTTCTGCTATCGCCAAAAGTTCCTTCAGGAGAAATAAGTTACTAGTTGTGTTGGTTGGAGACAGTTGCGTGTCAGATATCCCTTACAATAAAAAAGGAACAAACACTATTCTGTATCAACGAGGGCTTATCAACGAAATAACTAGATCCATCTCCAAGGAAGACCTCACAATGACGTCCAACTATGTTCTGGCAACTCAATACAGTTCTAATATCTGGCCTGTGATTGTGATACACACGGCCAGTCTAAAATCAGAATTTAAACTGTTAGATCTATTTGATAAATCTTATAGCTATATTGTTATACTTAATAATGATGAGAATAATCAACTTGAGCAGCTAAACGCCCATCTGAGAGCCTCCCAAAATAGTTCCGTGTGGAACGTTTTGGCAAAATGGATAATTGTAACAATCACAAGTCCATTCAAAAACAAATACGAAGAGGGAAATTGGTCACTCACGCTCATGAAAAGCGCACAGGATTTCAAAATACTTAACGTTGTGATTGTGGTAGCCACAGTAGCAAGCGCACAGGATACAAGGTACCATCGCGCGGATGAATACGTTGAGGTGACGTCCTGGGATATTTACACCCGGTTTCTAGGCAATGTGTTTGCTAAGTGCAACAGAACACTGGTTCAAGTAAATATTACCAACACTTGGGTGAAGAAGGGTGGCGGCTATCTTCGACATTCGAGGAAGATATTCCCTAACATAGACCTGAAGAACTTGAACGGTTGCCCCATATTCGTGGCAGCCGTTGCATATCCTCCGTTCGTGATGTCTCCGAGTGAAAATCAAACCACTTCTATTGAAGTGTCTGAAGAAGAGATGGTTAGAATGGCATCCAATCACACTTTATTCACGGATGGCTTGGAGGTTCGATTGCTAAGAAATATTGGAAAGATTATGAACTTTACGATCGTTTATAGGTCCTCAACGTGGAGTGACAGACTAGATGAAGTTACAAACAGTACAGCCGACGTTTGCTTGACTGCCAACATTCTGACACAAGAACAAATATTGCTACTTGACCTCACTAAACCTTATTTGAAGGAAGTAGGCCTCTGGTTTGTGCCTGCCAGGGAAGAAATACCCAAATGGCAGAGTCTGAAGATTATTTTCAGTCCCGGCGTGTGGTTGTGTGCGGCTCTCTCTTACTTCGTCGGGGTGGCCTCCATTTGGCTGTTTGCCAACCGGAAGTTTGATCTTAATACAACCAATTCGTGTCATTTGGTCAGAGAGCACGATTCTTTCAGAGACATTGGCACTGTGGCTCTAAACGTTGTATCCACCACTTTTGGGGAGTCTGTGACAAAGAAGCCCCTTACTCCTTCTTTGAGGGTGTTTTACGTCATGTGGATATTCTATTGTCTCGAGATCGACACGGCATACCAGTCTTCCCTCGTGGGTGTCCTCACACACACCTTTTACGAGCCAAAATTGACCTCATTGGAAGATATATTTGACTTTGATCTAAAAATCGTACTATCTGACGCGGTAGTCAAAATCTTCAATGCAAGTGATGAGCCAAGATATCTAGAAGCTGTCAGAAGACA
Organism: Timema californicum; assembly: GCA_902141385.1. Taxonomy (NCBI): domain Eukaryota; kingdom Metazoa; phylum Arthropoda; class Insecta; order Phasmatodea; family Timematidae; genus Timema; species Timema californicum. The sequence continues at coordinate 8,786 of CABFOW010007685.1, read as the reverse complement.
CAAGCCTTGCAAGGCAAACTGCGAGGAGGAATTCGACGTGGATAAAAAGATCGCCTTCGTCTTCGGTAAGTACGGGATGGAGTATCTGACGTATACCAAGTACATGCGAGATGGTCGGCCCCTACTGTACGAATTGAACGAGGTGATTATAAATGTAGACATCAGCATGGCCTTGCATAAAGGAAGCATTCTCCTTCCAAAGTTTGATGCCATCATCACGATCATATTGGAGTCTGGATTGATAAAAAAGTGGTGGGATGACCTTAGAAGCTCTTCCATCAAATATATAGACGCTCAAAAGGTCGACGAAGAGGATGGTGAAGATCCAAACGTTTTGAAAATGTCTCATCTTCAAGGTGTATTCGATCTTTTATTGTTATGTTGGATCATTTCTATTTTCGTGTTCTTGATTGAGATAGTTACTATTTTGAGAATGAGTTCAAATCCTAAAGGTTTTTCTAAATCTTCTATTCGATTACGCCATCCTGCTAAGTCGATAAAAATTCGAAGTATGTCGCAGTTTACTAATCACATATACTATCGTACCGAAGAAATCGTGGATAAAGATAAAGTTAAAACTTGGCATCTGTAAAGTATGGTTTTCTGATGACAGAAACCTCAAGGTATAAATCTAGGTTGAGTTTACTGAGGGTGTTATATCCTAAATTGTATGTTTCATATAAATTACACCTTCCCTATACAAGCTTCATTACTGTGAATGAATGAATTGCTTGTAGATCAAGGTTTGAATCTCTTTAGGGCGCTTTGGAAGGTAGGGTTCAAAATGTAATTTAATATTGTTTTTAACATTCTCTCTCCCTTTAATAAAGGGTTAACTTAATACAAACTACCAACCTGTAACCCTTGGATTGAGATGTTAATCCCGTTGGTGTTAATTATTAAATAAAATAATTGGGAAAGTTTAGTACAGTGCTATATATCCAGGTAAGAATCCCCTCTTTTATTATCATACTACTGGCAGTCTTAGTTAAACAGATATATATATTTTTTATATTTCATCATCATATATATATCCCTGGTATATCATTTTTATAGCTATTTTTAAGGTAACGTTCGGATAAATTACATTAACTTTCTTTTATCAATAGTTTTTTTAAAGGAAAACTGATAAAAAAAATTAATTGATATATTTCCCTATTAAAAGACAGTATTAACAAAAACTAATAGTATAATAAGAGTTAAAGAAGATTAAAATAAATAATGAAGTGTATACTCTGTATAGAATATATTGAAATATTTATATTTAAGCACCGTGTTTTAATAACAATCCGGGATAGTCTCCAAAGATATTCTCATATAATAAAACCGGAGAAAACTGCACACAACAAATTCGTCTTAATTTTGGGGTGACTATAAACAATATATATAAATTCAATGTTAGTTTTAAAGACTGTACATTCTGATTTATTTTATTTATATAATTATTAATTGTAATTAAATTAATAGACTTTTGTTAAACATTTACAAAATATATGTTCTTTTACTCCAAGTAAACGAAATATTTAACATGTAATTCCCAAGTAGAATCAAGCATTTTAATTGAGAGATTCTCCGATAGAGCACGCAGTGATTTTGACTACGCTCTAGCAGCAAGTGTTGTACTAACTTCGCTCAGCCCCTATATTTTAGTTTTTGCAGAGTTTATCCTAGAAAGTGTTCATTTATATTGAAACAAAGATATAACTTATCTTATGTCAATAATTTAAAAAAATATTATATCAAGTACCTAGCCAATCAATTTAATAGTGTTCAAACCAGTATAATTTGTGATATTATTTTTAAGTTATTTTACATTAGTTTAATTTAATTTAATTCATATAATGATGTGATAGTATTCAGTTGTATTTTTATTGTATTGAGTTTTTAACTAATTCTTTATTGAATGTACTATAAATAAATGCACTCTTAACAAACGATTTTTGATTCATAAAATTAATATAATTTATTTATGTGTCTTGTACAGTGTAAAAACTTAACATTGTAAGTTTATATTTAAAGAAACGTGAATAGTATATTCAACTAGGCAAAATGCTACATTGTGAAAATATTCCGTAATCTATTATAATCTCTAGAGCCATATGTTCCCAAAATGGCGTGACTTCGACTTCCTGGTCTGCACGCAACGTTGAAATATATTCCTTTTACTGAATATACTGTTGATGAAGATTATAAATGTATTGTGGTGCAAACAAAGAGAATAGATAAATAGGCATATATCAAATCTTGATTATTATTTCGTTTAATTATTGGGGTAAGAATGATTTAAAGTATTTCATTTCTAGAGATTAAATATCTAAATTAGTGAAATTTGTGTTAGATGCATTTAATGTATATTACTTTTTTTTTAATTATATATACAAACATCCAAAAAGAAATTCTGTTAGAAGGGGGGAAAAAAATCAAAAATGGTGTTGACATCTGTGTGTATTTATAGTGAACACGTTGGGCATATTTTGGGGGGGTTGTTTAATTTACGCCCCTATTTTACAAACCGTCTGGACTAATCACATATTTAAACTACTGAGTTAATGATGAGAAAGGTATAATTTAGAGAAAACTCGCCAGTATTTGCGATGAAAGAATATGTGAAACCAGTTAGTAGCATACTAATAAGTTTACCAACCCGGGAAATGATACCTAGACCTCCATATCACCAGGAAACCAGATGAAAGATGAGTCTAACGTCTTTATCCGCATGTCCAAACCGTGAGGAAGTAATGTTGTTACATAGGGATTGCGTTCAGAAACCAACATTATGCTACTCAATTCAGTGTGATAATCTTTAAATAATATATTTTGTTCAGAGAACATTTAAATTTTAGCAGTAACAATTTTCTTTAGTGAGTTGGGTGACCTGGTGGTCTAGGGGTAAGGAGTCGGAATTCTATGCTGGAGGTCTGGGGTTCAATCCTCGGTCCCGGCGCAGATTTATCTGATTACCAAACCTCTTCCTTCACCTCTGACAAGACATCTTGTGAATGTGGGGAATGCCAGGCCTCCACCGTGGTTCGGATTCCAAGTTAAACTGTGGGTCCTCCATTTCATCTCACAATCACCCTACCATTACAAATTAGCGGAAGTGCGTATAACCCGAACGGGTAGTAAGATGAGGTGCTAAATATAATAATAATAATAATAATTTATTTTAAATTAATAAAAAAAACTGGCAGAGGTAGTTAAGATTTCTCCACTTCTGACTACACGGGGAACCATAATATTTGAACACAAGAAGAGAGACTTTAAAAAAAAATCAATTAATTACAATATAGTTCTCTATTCTCTCTGCGTATTAAAGGTATTTTAGTTATTTAAAACTACAGTATAATTATTGTTTACTAAATTCATAGTCACTCATGGGATTAGAACTTACGATTTAAAAATGTAATGATATATAAAAAGATGTTAATATTATTTCATAAATCATAATATCAAACAGTTTATCTTTTGTACGAATAGAATGGTTCAGATTTTAGTGACAGTAAGTTTGGGTTTAGTTCTAACTGAACACACATTCTGTGTCTACTGTTAAAATCAAACACACTTCACTAAGTCAACCAGCAAAAAAGTAGCCTCACCGAATGCATGAAAAATAAACTCAGAGAAATTTCTGCTCGAGTAAAATATACAGATAATTAAATATCAGAGGAAGGGGATACAGGCTGTTAAAGATTTGGTAAAAATAATGAAGTATTGTCATATATGGTCCATAGCAGACCCAACGTTACTGATATATTCAACCACAATACACTAGATTAAGGAATAGAATAGGAATAACGATTACTGCTTTATTGTAACCAAAGGCAGCTCTGGGGTATTAGAGGCTGTGAACTTGTCATTGTGTGGCACCCCATAACCTAAACAAACCTAACCTAATCTAAAAATTGCGTTAACTAATCTAAATTTGTAATATATATCTGGCTATAAGATTTAAGAGGGAAATAATAACATAGTTATTTAACCACAGGAATTGCAACACAACGTTAATAACAATCCATTAAAAGTGGACTCAGTAAAGTTTTCGCTCAAATGGAATGTTATAATGTTTCTTGAAAGTGTGAGCGGAACTTTACGCGACACCGCCTCAGCATGATTGTCAGTCATGAGATCAGACCAACGAATCCTCGTGTTGTTAATCTCAGTTTTTCTAGACGGAAACTGTTAATTCTCAAATCAAGTAGATCCTCATTTGTCCACACTAGAATGATTTGACCCCATTTCAGACTAACTTCTTCTCAGAAGAAAAGAAAAAAAAGGAAGAGTTGGGTATTGAAAACGGGACCTCTGTATTTATCACCGGGAATTCTGATCACTAGACCACTATAAGCTAGTGAGAAATAGAACTAAAAATTATTATTTTTCCACGTTCCTCACTTCCTACTCATTATCTAGGTTATTCGTATATCCACGGCGATAAGACTATAAGGAGGATAGTGGAGTTTATTGGTAACTTAAACGGATTTATTTGGAGGAAAAGGGGAAAAATGAACCATCAATACACCAAACCAGTGCTCCAGGACAGACCTCCAAGTCTCAGACGTATAATAAAACACTAGACTCTTGTCTTTTTCCACGTGCCTATTGGTGTGGTTTACCATATGAATGTATTTATTTAAATACATGCTTTATTTATTTGATAAAAGCTCGTGTATAGAGGTTTTTGGGTTATAATGTGCCAAATCACAAATAAAATATTCAATATTTACTTCCTTAAAAATCAGAAGATCTTATCTATAATTATTTTTGAAGGTCCAAAGTTTGTATCAAAATAGGAAAAATTAATAACTATTTGAGCTTATAAATTAATTACTTTTAAAAGCCTAAAACAATTATGAAAATATCAGAAATAATATTGGTTTGAGTAGTATATTAATGTTGATAGTCTAGCCCAATTAATTATATTGTATTATTCTGATACAATAAACCATGTATTAACGCTAAAGGATACTTTTCTTACAATATAGTGACATTTTCTTAAATAACTTGCTTGATTTGGACTACTATTCTTCGTGTCCCTACTAGGTAAAATGGCAATATTACATTCTACAATGCTGTCTACCGTCTCTTTAACAGTTGAATGCTAATGCTTTTCGTAAAATCCACCTTCATTTTGTTTCCTTAGTTGAGATTACGAACATCACAATACGCAATTACACTTTTGCTTGGATATTAAACCAACTTAATTATTTTGTATTTTTCTTTCGCGTAAGTTTTATTTTTGCATTTTTTTCCCCCCTCTATATATCCTTTAATACTTTATCTCCTAGACTGAGCCAGAAATATTATTTTTAAGTTATTTACGTTTTAATATTTCAGTTAGAGAATTATTTAACCACAAGCATGTACAAACAAACTTAACCTTATAAAGTAAGAACTCAAACACAACGAATATTATTATTAATTGAGAATCAGACTGTTATCAAAAATAATAACCTACACTTTTTATATTATCATTTTTAAAAGGTTCACAAAATTATATTATAATATCATATATTTTTCAATATAATTTAAGTAACAATATGTCAGAAATATTCACTGTAGGAAGTTAGTGGTAAATAGATAAAGGATTAAGTCAGCTCAGATATTTGGTAATTTGGTTCCGTAATTAAGAACCATAATCGTTTTAGTTTTCTAGACAAAGTTCTGTTAATTCTTCAGGTTTAAGTAATATGCATCTGTTGTTCTTAAGTTGTTGTTAAATAAAACTAATAATTACAATCAAATGTTTATTGTTATCATCAAGAAAGTATAGGGTTTACAACAGCAACATATTTGCAATATTTATTTATTCTTGCCTAGTTAATGGCTTATTTTGTAAATGTGCACATTATAAAAAAAAGAACGATTGTATGATAAATCAAATAGCTTTAAAATATTCTGTGTAATTAAGAATAATTTGAAAGTGAGAACCGGTACAATTAAAGGATTTCATTTTTCAAACCGATCCATAAATACTAAATGTAATTTTTTAATCACTCTCTGGCAGAAATACCGCCTCACATTCGTCGTGTCTATACGGATCTTGTTTTTTTTTATCGTTACCGGAAACTGAACAGGAATGTTTTCCAACCAAATTGTTGTTTCCTGTGATTACTTCTGGCACACGCAGGTACCGTTTTGGCAGCTACCTCCAAGGTACCCTAAGAACCACATGGTTCCCACACACTGCGCAGAGCAGGCCGCGTCGTCGGCTTTGAATACACTTCCGCCGAAAGACGGGATGTAACAAGTGAAGCGCTTCACGCGCTTGCTGCGGGAATCTAAGGAAACAATCAACATATTAGATTATTGTTCAGTTATATACATAACTAGCAATCCCGCATGGCGCTGACCGTGACCCACTGTTGTGTAAAAATTACCCCCTCCCTTCTTTACCTCCCCTACCCATGGTTCCCGATTTCATTTTGAAACGTTATCTCTAAAACATAATTCTAAACCAGATTATTAAAAATATGGTCTTCAATGGGTTTTTTAAATAGACTAATTAAAAAGTTAATTGAAAATTTAAAAATCCAGCTTTAAAGTGCAGTTTTACCCCTTCCGTCCACCTATTCTAAAAAATTTAGATCTCTAAGTGCCGTTGATTTGGCTGGGCATCGAACACAAACAAACACAGAGATATTTATTAATAATTGGTGTCAAATTTTCAAGGGACGTATTTCCATTGAACAAACACTAATAAAAGTTCATACAAGATGTGGCCGAAACTATTATACGATTAGTAACCTGAAAATTAACACTTTAATTGAAAAGTAAATATTAACTTTATAAATAAAAGCAAACAATATTCTACACTTTTCACTTTTTCAAGATAATGTCCCTCAGGTAAGATCCACAGGACGTCAGACAAACCTCTACACGTTTCCTCGGCATAGATCGTTCAATTGTTTACGCCCCAAACTGTATAAACATTGGTCTAGGAACCCTTCGTCTTTGAGCTATAAGGGGTTTTATTGTTCAATTAATAAGCAATCAAACAGAAGATAAAATGCAATCAAACAAGAATATGTAGACCAAAAACAAACAAAAATACATGCCAAAATATGTTGATACAAAAATTGTCCTGCATCCTATGAGTCTGCGTTTCAAGATTTGTCGTACTTTGTTGAGTAGACCTGGAGTTTTACCTTCTAGCATACATCTACTATACGATCTATTATTATTAGCACCGCGTCTAACTACCCGTTCGGGTTATACGCACGTACGCTAGTGTGTAATCTTAGGGTGATTGTGAGATGAAATGGAGGACCTACAGTTTAACGTGGGATGCGAACCACATTGGAGGACTAGCATTCCACACATTCACAAATTGTGATTAATACAAGTCTTGTCAGAGGGGAAGGAAGGGTTTGGACAATCAGATAAATGTGTGCCAGGACATACGATCTATTAAAAAGTCAACATCAGGCACTGGAGTCGCGTTAACAATAATATACTTTAAATCTCCCAAGAGATTAAAAAAAATACATTGGGCTTAAATATGATGCAATGGATCCCCCACGACCAATCCATCTCTGAGGAGGACCTTTAATAAATGTTTATATGAAATTTCCTTCATGTTTGATCGATGGGAATACAGCCCTAGAATATTTGACACCAATTAATATACACCCCATTTAATATTGACACAGATATAAGAACAAAGAGTGAAAGAAAGAAGTGAATATTTATGTATTGTTATGTGTATGTAAAATAATCATCTCACCAACTACAACACCACCCGGCATTTTGTAAAAGCTTTTATTATAAAAAAAATTTGGCAATATTTAATTTTGTTTGACATAATTTGTATTTTCCAATAATATGCAAATACCCGGAATTTATCCATTAAATCTAGTAGTCTTGTGAAATTTCTTTTGATTTAAGGTTTAGATTTCTCCTTGATGAAAGGTTTTATCAAAAACTGGAGGTCAAGTGATTTAATACGTCTAGATTTCCATATATGCAAGAGTAAAATTTAAAAGCCAATCAATAGGTAAGCCTAAAGGCTTTTGTTAGATACGCGAACCTGTGCTTATTTTAAACCTCCTAGGATTCTTTATTTTGGAGTTATATTTTAATTAATTTAATTTAATTATTAGCACCGCGTCTTAATACCTGTTCGGGCTATATGCACTTACGCTAATGTGTAATGGTACAGTGATGGTGAGATGAAATGTAGGATTCACAGTTTAACATGGAATCCGAACCACGGTGGAGGCCTGGCATTCCCCACATTCACAAGATGTATTGTCAGAGGTGAAGGAAGGGTTTGACATTCAGATAAATCTGTTCCGGGACCGAGGATTGAACCCCGGCTGCCAGCACAAAAGTCTGACACCTAACCCCTAGACCACCAGGTCACCTGGAGTTATATTATACAAACACACAAATGCACGTATTTTTTATCTGTATAACTAATACAGGATTATTTTGAACAGGCGTGTCCAAATTATGATGGATGATGGTGTTATAACGGCTGTATTGGTATAAGGAGTCCATGGTCACTGATATCCTCATGAAACGCTACGGAACCTCAAATATTTTGAATTGTTGCCTGAAGTCTAGGCAACTTTTCTGACAGGTCGGCACCTCTAGAACCTAAAGGAGGTGTTGATCATATCTAGACGATGTGCCTCCTTCAACTTAATATCACAGGGTTAATGTGAGTCGGCCCCATTACACAAGAAACATATTTGTGTCGTAAATTATTATTATTATTATTATTATTATTATTATTATTATTATTATTAGCACCGCGTCTTACTACCCGTTCGGATTATACGCAC
>CABFOW010007684.1:0-22480 GCA_902141385.1 Timema californicum | reverse complement strand
CTCATATTTAATCAATGAAAGGATAAAAGTATGAAGCATAAAAATAGCAGTTTATTTTTGAAAGTGTATTCACAGGCAAGCTGGGTATTATGATAGATTCACAGATTCTTTACTATAAATAAATTAATTCCCTCGATACCATTGTCCTCTGAAAAACTTGTATGAACAAGACACACAAAGACATGGATGACCTCCTGCAAGATGTCCGTGATTTCGAAGATGTTAACAGTCAATGTTCAAAGAGAATTTCAGAACGTCTTAACAAACCAGGACCCTCTTCAGAGAGAATAGTCTACCTCTCAAGGACCCCCGCCTCAAAAAGATGCCTTACCATACCAACATAGGTACTTTGGAACTCCCATAACCAAATGAAGTGGAAAATCCACCCACCTGACCTCCATTTAAAAATGAGCAGGGTGGGCCAAAATGTTTTAATTTTTATAGATATGGACATATTTTCCGTGAAAGGCGACCCAGGAAATGTTATATGTGTAACAAAGATGGACACATTAAGAGCAACTGCCCCAACCAAAATGTTTTCAATAAAGAAATAATAAATACATGTTTGAAACATGGTCCCGGAAAGAGAGGTTGGTAAATACCCTAAGACTTTTAATATTGGAAATCAATCATTTACTGCCTTGGTTGAAACAAGGAGTTCATGTTGTACCATACAGGCAACAGCTGCCATCAAATTAGGCCTAATAATCAAACCTAACAAATAAACTCGTCAATGTTTTGGCAGAGTAGGCAACAAGGGGGAGCTGAATTGTATCCATTCTGAATGGTAGCCATCCAGACATTTCTTAAACAAGCACCACAAATAAAAAGTCTGATTTGTATCCATTATCATATCATCCAAAAAATCCTGAATTGTATCCATTCTGAATGGTAGCCATTCAGACAGTTTTCAAATAAACGACCTTAACAAAAATCCTGATTTGTATCCACTGTATTATTTGCATTATATCCACAAAATCCTGAATTGTATCCATTCTGAATTGTAGCCATTCAGACATTTTCTTAAACACGTAATACAAATAAAAAGTCTGATTTGTATCCATTTTCATAATGTCCACAAAATCCTGAATTGTATCCATTCTGAATGGTATCTATTCTGAATGGTAGCCATTCACAGGCTGAATCCGAATAGTCTACTTCACACGCCATCGACCCTCGACGCTCACTTAATAGTTGCATTAGCAATCACTTAAACAAGTGTAGATCCATCCGAGTAGTCACGAAGTAGGCTAATGCACCCCTCACACGCCCTTGAGTCCAGGGGCGACAGCAAGTTACCCTTGACACGCCGTCGATGCGGTGTTTGATCGGCAATTGTTTAATTTTGTGTCTACTAGAGAGATAGCTCATAGAGTAATGTGATCTTTGATAACGTACGTTAAATACACTGGTTGTTTTGTAGTGTTGTAGAGTTGTCTTGTGTTGTGTGTTATAGTTGTGTTGAATAATTTGTCAAGTGCAGTGAAAATAAGTAACCACGAATCTGTAAGTGGCCTACACTAATTCAGGTTCATAGATGGCCTTTAAAATGTTTTTTTAAATCATTGGTAGAAAGCAGCCCGCGGACTCAAGGGTGTGAAAAGGATATTTTACTATTCAAATAGTTTGTTGCAGTCTTCGATCTCAAGTGTGTGTTAAGTGTAAAGTCATCAAGTCAGCAGCAAGTCAAGTGTACTTGACTATTCAGATACAGCCTAAGACTACAAATCACCAAAACAAAATTGTTGTATAGCAATTCAATTAATTTTGTGCAAGTGTCTACAAAGTCGAAAAATGAATATCCTATTTTATTAAATGGTGCATTGTATGAACCAGATGAGAAAGAGGAACATGTTTCACATCACCCACTTTCTCTGATTTCTGTGATTCTCGAGGTCTAAACTCGGCTAGACACCCTCGAGCGAGTCAATAGAACTGCTATCCCAATGATGTATATTGCCATTCAGCGGCAAGACCACAAGGATTGGGATAAGGAGATTAAGACAATCCAGCGGGATCTCAATACCTCGGAGAACAGAACCACTGGTGAATTACCATTTGAAGTGCTTCATGGATATTGTCTAAGGTTTATGATGGCATCTTGAGGGGACTTACTGCTGAAGACAAATGTCATCCCCCAAGCACTATGCAGAAAGAAGCCTGAAGTAAAACTGTATCAGAGCAAGTACAGCAAAAAGCACAATTTGAAAGAAATGTTATTTAGTAGTTAAATATGACATTGGTGAAGTGGTCATGAAGCAAATACCAACACACACAGGAGTAACAGCCAAATATGACATTGGTGAAGTGGTGGTCATGAAGCAAATACCTACACACACAGGAGTAACAACAAAATCTCAACCAAAGTATAGAGGCCCTTTGGTTGTCACCCAGGCAAGGGCCAGAATGGTGCAGTGACCCAGCCGCTCCAAATGAACACATAAAAACTAAAAGGGCAGGAATGGTGCAGTGACCCAGCCGCTCCGAATGAACACATAATAATTAAAAGGGCAAGAATGGTGCAGTGACCCAGCCGCTCCGAATGAACACATAATAATTAAAAGGGCAATAATGGTGCAGTGACCCGGCTGCTCCAAATGAACACATAATTAAAAGGGCAGGAATGGTGCAGTGACCCAGCCGCTCCGAATGAACACATAATAATTAAAAGGGCAAGAATGGTGCAGTGACCCGGCTGCTCCAAATGAACACATAATTAAAAGGGCAGGAATGGTGCAGTGACCCAGCCGCTCCAAATGAACACATAGTAATTAAAAGGGCAAGAATGGTGCAGTGACCCGGCTGCTCCAAATGAACACATAATAATTAAAAGGCAGGATTGGTGCAGTGACCCAGCCGCTCCAAATGAACACATAATAATTAAAAGGGGAAAAATGGAAAAAAGTCAACAAACATAATTTAAGAAGAAAAAAGGGGGGGGGGTAGTTTCCTCAACTGGGGTTTGTTTTAAACTGTTCATAATTATAACCAATTACAATACATACAATATCAACTGTTTCCATCCTGTGGCCAGGTCAGTTTAGTAAAATGTCTCCATCTTCCTCTATCTTTCCACCACTCTCCCGCCTTTAATGTGTTCCATTCTTCTCCTCTCACTTGAACACTTTCTGTTATCTGCTCCTCTCATCTCTTTCCTGGCCTCCCTTGTGGTATTTTTCCTACATACTTCAATCCTGTCATTTTCTTTGTCATCCTCTTTTTTTCCGTCCTCATTATATGCACAAATCATCTGAGTCTTGCTTCCTCTACTATCTAATGTACTCCCTGTACCCCAGATAACTTCATTCATGCCAGCTAACTTGCTCTTTACAAACTTCATTCCCATTTAATTCAATCAAATAACCCACACATTACGTCAAAGGTCGGGGGGAACCGGAGGAGGTCCTCCCAGAAATGTTTGATCTGCAAGTGATCTTAACTTACTGCTCTGCGCAATACAAACCGTGTAAATTCATTGGTGCCTAACTTTAATGACATAATTCTATACAAATTAACACACAAATATGATAATGACAGTAATATTATTTCCACGGGAGTAAAGAAATGTCTCCATTTTTATTGGGCTAATGGACTGTAAGCCATAGTAGATCTATTGTTGTTCCATTATTTGTATTTTCAAGTAGAAAGTTGTGGACTTACGTGAGAAGTTGAGCATTGTCATTTGGATGCTCCTTAACTAGTCTTTCTCTTCGATAATGAAGGAAGTTGGTGAGCGTTGTGTCGCCATTGGCCGAGAGAGTGATTTCGTCAAACTCTGTCCAAACTACCACACCCACTAGAGCAATGAAAATATTTAGTGGGACATACAGCTGGAAAAAGACACAGGCTCAAATTAAAAAGGTTGGTAACAATATTAATAATAAAGAGGTATAACTATACTTGAATTTCATGCTGTGAGTAATATTGTTATTTAAATTATGTTCCAACACCTTTTGATGGATTACGTTGGTTGTGATCCCGGTGAAGTCCTAGTTTCTTTGTATTTGCATGGTGCAAAAGCAGATGAAAGAAAAAGTGATTCCCAACAATCTAACAATGTTTTAAATTAAATGTGACTAATTAAATACCCAGTCAGAGGCACTGATAATTCATAGCTTGGATTTAGTGCTTGGAAACAATAATAAATATAACTCTATTGCCTGAAAAAAATACAACAAAAATCGTTCAGGTATTAAAAATGTATACTTAACAGTGAGTATGGCCCGCATTTTTAGTTTCTTGTTAAGATTAAGATTTAAACAGAAAAACGCACATTGTTAAAAAAATATTGTATTTTAGATTTTTCTCAAATTTACTTAAAATATTTTATTCTTGTATGGGCTACTCACCGAATTGATTATGTTTGCGATTTCTTTACAGTGGCTATAAACTTTTTGTAGATTTTCTCCCATGTCTTTGTACAGTTTGTTATCCACTACTAGCACCAACTCTACATAGCGCGATTGTTTGTTGGCATTGTAGGGTCCACGGATAACTTCTGTGTTTCGTTTATACTGAACAAAACAAAACACAAGTTACAGCTAGCAGTTTACAAAATAGAGGGTAGTTTTGTGTATATTATCAGTGGAATTTTGAAGTAGCCAAAGCTCGGCTTTTAAAATGGAAACACTAATAAACCCTTAGTATTCTAACATCTTAATTTAAACAGTATAGGGTGATACAGCAAAATCAGATGATATTTTCTGGAATCTACTTGGAGGGGAACACAAAATAGCTTTAGTATAGCATTCTGGAAATGAGCCCTGACCTTCAAGGAGAAAGTTAAGCATCGGGTTGAAAAATTCATAACTATTTTGTTTCTTTAAAAATACTTACCCTGAGTATTCGATTAAATTCCTGATTTTCTAAGATATGATGAGGTGTTCCTGAATATCCTGGGGGAAAAAATTAAATAATTAATCTTCAAATATCTTTAATGTGTTTATTTATGTCAGGTGCATTGCGTGCCTGAGTTATTTGCACTTAAGATATCCCAAGGATGAAAACATATGATGTACAAGAGACACACGCACAAAACTCTTATGAATTAAATTATTATTATTATTATTATTATTATTATTATTATTATTATTATTATTATTATCACTGCGTCTTACTACCCGTTCGGGTTATACGCACTTACGCTAATGTGTAATGGTAGGGTGATTGTGAGATGAAATGGAGGACCTACAGTTTAACGTGGAATCCGAACCACGGGGGAGACCTGGCATTCCACACATTCACAAGTTGTGATTAATACACGTCTTGTCAGAGGTGAAGGAAGGGTTTGGTAATCAGATAAATCTGTGCCGGGACCGAGGATTGAACCCCGGCCGCCAGCACAGAAGTCTGACACCTTACCCCTAGACTGCCAGGTCACCATGAATTAAATTAAAAATATAAATTAAATTAAAAATAAGAGAGAATAATTGGCCAAAAGGATTATTTCATACATGAATGTAGCCCACAAGTTAACAAAGAAAAAAAAAAAGCAATGTCAACAGGAAGAACATACTGATACAAAGATACCGCAAGATAGCGCTAATGGCGCCTAGAGATGGAACACATTGGTTTGCAGTTCCAACTAAAACTATCTGGATTCTGGAACTAAGCAAATATATTTTTAGTTCAAATAAATGTTTAAATCTGGACACCTGGACATTATACCCAGAAGATTCAACTTATTGAAGGAATGTGATACCATTGTGATACCATTGTGATACCATTGTGATGTTCAAGCAGAGCATTTGTACTTGCATCTGTCTAGATCTCCTGGGTTTGATTAAATACCAGGTGTCCTCTGCGATCTAGCGGTCAGAGTCTCCGACAGATGTGCCGAGTTCGGTTCCCAGTGCTTCCAGATTTTTCTGTGAAGCAGTACGTCTGGAACGGGGTCAACTCAGCCTCGAGAGGACAAATGAGGAGCTACTTGAATAAAGAAGTAGCGGTTCTGGTTTAAAGGACCGAGATTAACGACCAGCGGGCTCACTGTGCTGACAACACGACATCCTCTAATCCACAAAGGTTGGCACTATCATCGCTAACAACGGCAGCCACTCAGTTGGTACAGCTTGTTTGCGGTCTCACGCCAAAGAAGTATTTATTATTATTATTATTATTATTATTATTATACTTAGTCCCACATCTTACTACCCTTTCGGGTTATACACTTAAGTACTAATTACACTAATGGATTAAGAAATGGGAAGGTTGAATATAGAATATAGAGGAAGTGAGCCCGCATTTTCGTGGAGAACCATTTAGGAAAAACAACCCTCAGTTCACTCTAGCGAGATTCGAGCCTCAATCTCCCCGTCCTCGACAGTCTAGCTCGACACGAAACTATCGCCACAGAGATGGGTGATGTTATATTTTCTAGTTAAGAGAGAGATTATAAACACCGCAGGTCTGGTTCTCCTTCAGGTCGGAATGACGGTACAGGAAGTGGCCGGAGTCCTCCTCCTCCCTCCCGCCGGCCGGAGAGCTCTTCTCGAGATAGTGCAGCTCTTCGCCGTCGAAGATCACGCCGCTAGGGAAAGAGAACAGGTATAAGACTGGGACAAACACATGTATAAGGTTGTCACAAGGTAGGACTAGAGACGTTAGTTTGAGGAAATGAACTCACATTTAGTATGAATACTGGATAATAACACCCCCCCCTCCCCCTCTCCGCCCAAGTGCACCCGACCAGGATTAAAACCTAGACCTGTCACCAGCAATACAGCTTATTGCCAGACTGATGCCTTAGACAGTGTGACTACTTGTGAGGGTAGCTAACAAAACACGCAAGCAAGGGTGGACTAGGCTGCTGGGACACTGGAAGGTATCCCGGTTTGATCTGGGCTACCGCAACTATTTTAAACTAAAATAAATATATTTATTTAGTCCTAGATTATAGTTTTGGTTATATTTTAATCCGAAGTTACAGTGAGTACGTCAGACAGCATTAAAATTAAAAAAATCCCGTTTGTTGTTTCTTCTTATGGTTTGTAAATAAACATAAAATCATCTATTTAGTGCTATTGTCTAAACATTTGGAAATGATTTTGGTTATGTTGAGGGAAAGTAGAAACTGATCATAAATAATGTGGTTGAAATGGCCTTGGAATTAAATTAACTAATAACCTCGCTACTTTAGCTTAGAAAGAAACGGCTTCAGTACCAGTCCGTGCTTACAAGACTGTTGTGTATGTTGAGTGACGAGTGTGTGTGCGTGCAGTATAACACATCCATTAGTATCTAGTAGGATAATCTGGGAAAACTGAAATGATCAAAAGCAGTTTTTATATGTTTTACTACTACCCGTTCGGGTCATACGCACTTACGCTAATGTGTAATGGTAGGGTGATTGCGAGACGAAATGGAGGACCTACAGTTTAACGTGGAATCCAAACCACGGTGGAGGCCTGGCATTCCCCACATTCACAAGATGTCTATTCACAAGATGTCTGGTCAGAGGTGAAGGAAGGGTTTGGTAATCAGATAAATCTGTGCCGGGACCGAGGATTGAACCCTGGGCCGCCAGCGCAAAGGTCTGACGCCTTAACCCTAGACCACCAGGTCACCTCTTACATTACAATGTTCATAAAAATTGCGTTAAAAAAAATCACAAACATTGTTTTTCCAGCCACAGAGTTGCCACTATTTTACTACTACAAAATTCCCTGTGTTTCTTATGTTTTCAAGAAGGAGTTCCCATTGTTCCAAACAACTTAGATTGAAGTACAGAGGCATTAAATTTTATTTTTCACTGTTTGAAGTGCCTGGCCTGGGAGAAATATTTTTAGTTTAATGATTTACATGGAAAGTAATTTAAAGTCAGTGCCTTTTAAGCCCTGCATTACCCATGTTCTTTTTTTTATGCCAGCTTTTTAACTAATTTCAAAAGATTCTAGTTAACATTTTAAAATTCCAGCTTTGAGGAACTTTCTTCTATCCAAAGACCTATTGGGTAGCTATTTAAAGTATCCAGTAACTGAGCAAATTCCCAAATACTCCAGTATGTGTTATATTTTTTTCAGAATTCCCTGTGTTTTTGCTGTATTTTCCAGATACTCAGGAGTCCTGCGGCCAGCATTGAAATTTCATAACAATTTACTACCTATATTATTATTGTTATTTTATAGGTATGACAGTGATGTATCAAAAGAAACAGATAAAGTTTGTTGGCAATACTTGGTGTTTGAATACATGAGAGTTGATTTAGTAGCGTTTATAGCTGTCAGGTAAGGGGGGTTCTTCCTATGATAGCCATTGACTGCTTCGGTCATAACTTCAAATAAGAGCTTTATTATTTGATTATAACCCCCCCTCCCCAACTTAATTTTGTGGATATGCATCCAATGAAGGAGTTTTTTTAATTCTATCTATCTAAATATTTAGACAGAATTTTATGATATGGCTGACGTTATGCAGGAAATAATTTATGTGCAAGGTTATGGTTTTGAAAACTATACATGTAGAAAACTGAAAATATATATTGTATTAAAATGCTCGATATTTATAGTTTTTAAGTTAGCCCTTTTGTTCAAAATTTATCAAAATTGGTATACACATTTTTTTAAATTTCGACCCTTCTCCTAGACAAATAATTTTATAAATCAATGAAATGTCAATATTAATACCTGTAGCTCAATGATTTATTCTTAATTTGAGTGTAAAACATCACCAATAATGGTTATTTTTAGATTGTGGTCAACAATGACCAAGATAATATACATTTAAGCTATAAAATAAGTAGGTACCTAAAAAGTAATTTGAAACTAAATAAATTATATGTGATGGTAGTTTTGGTAAAAATTTGTTTGGTTTGGAAAATATATTTTTTATCTTGCACAAAGTGCACACATTTCATAAAGTACCTACCTATGTTTAGTTTTTTACTTTGTTTTTGTTAATAGAACCATTATAATGATGGCAAGAGCATCTCAATGGCTGTATGTTGATATTCAATACATGAAAATAAGTTATTTTTAAAAAATCT
The DNA here is from genome assembly GCA_902141385.1 of Timema californicum. NCBI lineage: Eukaryota > Metazoa > Arthropoda > Insecta > Phasmatodea > Timematidae > Timema > Timema californicum. The sequence goes on along the minus strand of CABFOW010007684.1, from coordinate 13,497 downwards.
CATAACCCAAGGATCAGGAAAAAATGAATAAATATACTAAAGTGATGTCTTGATTAAGATTACTGTGTGTATAATAAACTTTGTTAAAATGAATTTGATAAAATCAAAATTTTTGGTTTACCTCAAAAATTGTATTGCCTAATTTTAACCAGTGTAAAATTATAAGCTATAAATAGTGGTTCAATCATTTCAAATCATTGCTTTTCACGAGCTATAAGAGGTCAACCTTAATATTTTATGCTTTTGGGTTCCATTGTTAAGGTGAAGTAATTAATGTATGGGGCTGAAATTTGGTATAACTAAGACATTCATATGAGTTGTACAGAATAAAATGTTTGTAATATTAATAACTTTAGTATTTATAATTATTTTAATGCTATAAATATCTTACTGGAATAGTGATATTATTAAAATATATTTTTTTTTTAGTATTTATTAACATTAATATTATTAAAAACAATACTATAAATTATTCTGTAAGCCTCATATAGATGTCTAGTTACACAACATTTCAGGCCCATACATTAGTTACTCTACAATGGTAATAGAAAAGCATAGAACAGCAAGTTTGGCCCCTTGTAGCTCGTGAACTGTAGTGATGTGAAATCGTTGAATCGCTATTTATAGCTTATAACTATACACTTGTTAAAATTGTGCAATAAACTGATGCTGAATTACATCATTAACACGTAGCTCAATCAATGTTGTCTTTAGTTTTTTGTTGTTAGCACTGATGACTCTAAATTTGGGGCCCCCTTGAGTTGGGTAATTTGAACCAAATAAGTATATGACAGTTTTATCTCCTATCGGAGAGCCGTGGTTAAAATAATCACTTTATTTTGTCCAATTGTTCCTTGTTTCAAATGTTTAGTTTAGATTTATCAGATCACCAGAGATTGGCTCAAAGTATCCTGGTTTTATTAAGTGTTGTAATGAATATAAAACCACTTTGGACAGTCCTAGTAACAAGATGAGGGGATAAAAAGAAACACCCTATCAACTAGTGATGCCCTAGTTTGTTTGAGAATTATAATACTATGTGTTTCAAGTGTGGGTGAAATTTGTAATATTTTCCAATAGTAGCCCGTACCCCTGAACCGTTCCTTATTTCCCTCTCTTTCCCCCATAACCACAGAAATACACGATAATCAGCTTAATCTTTTATCCAAATTATAAAATCAAATGGCTGTCAATTTGATGCTTTGGTTTGTCATTAGCACAATCTTTATGTGCAAACTTTTTTTTCAACATGTATTATTTGTGACCTTTTAATTGCATTATTATTATTATTATTATTATTAGCACCGCGTCTTACTACCTGTTCGGGTTATACACACTTATGCTAATGTGTAATGGTAGGGTGATTGTAAGATGAAATGAAGGACCTACAGTTTAACGTGGAATCCGAACCACGGTGGAGGCCTGGCATTCCCCACATTCACAAGATGTCTTATCAGAGGTGAAGGAGGGGTTTGGTAATCAGATAAATCTGTGCCGGGACCGAGGATTGAACCCTGGACCCCCAGCACAGAAGTCTGACACCTTACCGCTAGACCGCCAGGTCACCTATCCTTTTAATTGCAGGGACAGTGAATTGGTAACTAGCATTTTATATTGTTGCCCTTATGCCGAAGACACATATGTGCGAAATTAATGTTTTGAGGAAACGATATTAAAAGTTCCAATTTTCAATGAATTTCAAAGGGGAAAAAATAATTTTAGATTAAAATTTAAACTATTAATTTATGATTCAAAAAATAGTTTGTGCTTTTATAAATGGTAAAATATCGACTAACAGCTTGAAACGCACATAAGTTGGTGTAAGGGTAACAACATACCTTACTCAATGTAGAGCATCAATAATGACTGGCTAGCCTGTGACTAATTACATTGATATTCAGTTATTGATTTAACACTCAGCAAAGTTAATTAAAAATCTGTTGGGCCATCAACATGAAAACAAAAGATGTTAGAGATGTTTCATTACATACACATTACACATCTTGACTGTAACCAATCAAGGCAAGCTTGCTAGTTTTAAGGTGAATGGAGGACGCATACTATGGTCAATTACAAACAACACAATAAATATATTTCAGTTTTCTGTGATTAAATTTCACTTTTGGTAAATCTTTTTCTTCAATACCGCTTCTTACTGGCTGTTCAGGTCATGTACTAATTACGCCAGTAGTTTTAGGGATGGGTAAGTTTATATTTCAAGGAAATGTACCCGAATTTACATGAAGGTAGAGTGGAAAACCATTTTGGAAAAACCCACCCTCATCCTTGTAATCTGCAGTATAGCTTACTTCAACAGTTAATATACGCCTTAGACCATGCGGCCAATAAACCGTGTTTGGTCAATTTGAAACATGATTGAGAAACGTTTGCTTCTCATAAGTAGGTGTGTGATTTTTCTACTATACATTTTATTAAAAAATATTGAAACTATTATCTCACTTCCAGTGAAGTGGTTTTCCCCCATTTAGCGCTAGTTAATATCTTTGAGACAAGAAAATAAAATAGTTATTAAACACATAATTTTAGTTATTCAAAATGTTCTTTGATTCTCTCATCACTGTAATTTAGAAAAAAAAAGGCCAACTCGTGTTTTTGGACCTTTTTAGTGACTTAAGAATTAATTTTACAAAAACATTTAAAATATGAACATTTCCTTGAATAATTTAACACTTCACCCTAGTGTGTTAACGTGTTTTCAAACAGTATCCCTCCCCTATGGAGTGTATGATTTACCTATTCACAAGCCTAAAAACAATTACAGAGAGAACTCGTGGGCTGTTACCAGAGCTAGATCCTCTTGATGGGACTGTACCAGTCGAGTGTCCACTATCTATTCAACACAATAATATAGTGCGCAAGTGTGTGAGTGTGCGCATTGACATCAAACTCTGGCAAACCACCATGAACACTAGAATGCTAGCATGTGTCGAGAGTGTCGGCCTACAATGTTGTGTCGAATGGTTGCATCTTTAATATTACCATTATTTAAACATAGAAGCAAGATTTACACCAATAGTATTAATAAGTCTGAGGGGAGAATCAAAAGGAATTGTGACCATACTGTTAAAAATTGGTTGAATACAAATAGTTTAATCTCTTTCTTTTTTTACTAATAATTAGATAGTTCCAGCCATTACAAAAATATATTATTTTAAATTGAAAAATTACTCTTAGACACGGGAATCGAACCCGAGACCACTTGGATATCTGTGAGTAGTCCAGTGCAAATATTTTAAGCACATTCATACAGATGTTATCAAGCTATTGGCAGCAAAAAGCCAACTTCCGAGTAGAAGGTGGATGCGTTTGTTATCTGATAGCCCATTGTCTTAATTGATCTCTCAAACTCATGACTGATCATTTCCGCACGTCCATCACAGAATCTGCCTTAAAATATGATTGGAGAATGATCCTGGATAGCTCAGTGGTAGAGCATTGGCGTGCTAAGACCCAGGTCCCGGGTTCGATTTCCTTGTTCAGGTGTAATTTTTCAATTTATAAAATATGATATTTATACACGGCTATAACCAAAATTAATAAATATAAAAGCTTAGGTATTTAATCCACCATTACAAAAACATTTAAATACACCAATGTTTATTGTGTTACAAAGGTTTTTTAAGACCACATTTCTTTCGGTTTTGTGGTTTAATGTATTGAACTTTATGTTTGATGTATGTTGATTGAGATGTAATTAAAAATACTAAGAATGAAAAGCAAAACTAATGAAACCAGCCCAAAAAAATACTAAAAATTAAACTCGGATCATGTAAGAAGCTTATGAGAGGTTGTTTTTGAAATGTTATTAGGTCAGATATAGGTAATGACCATGTACATATCAAGTAAGATTAGTTCACCTGATACCATGGCAGGTGGAGATGGCGGCCCAGGAGTCGGCCAGGCCTCGCAACCGACCCTGGTATTGGCACAGCTCCACGTCCTGTAACCAATCACACACCTTGGATCACAATCATAGGGGGTGGGGATACAATGTAGTGACGCTATTATTTCTGTGCTTTACTTCAATTTGTAATTTTAGGGGCACTTATAGTTTGTTTAGAGAAAGGTTAACCTTTTGAACACCAAGTTATAGACCCTGTTTTTAAATTCTGCCTGTGTGTTTGACGTATCTCCAGTGCTCCCAATTATAGTTCTACTTCGTGTATTCTATTTTTTATTATTATTATTATTAGCACCGCGTCTTACTACTTGTTCGGGTTATACGCACTTACGATAATGTGTAATGGTAGGGTGATTGTGAGATGAAATGGAGGACCTACAGTTTAACGTGGTAACCACGGTGGAGGCCTGGCATTCCCCACATTCACAAGATGTCTTGTCAGAGGTGAAGGAAGGACTTGGTAATCAGATAAATTTTTGCCGGGACCGAGGATTGAACCCCGGCTGCCAGCTGACACCTTACCCCTAGACCGCCAGGTCACCCTATTTTTTATTAAAGTGATTGTGGTCTTGGGGTTGTGATCCAGGGGGGGAGCGTGAGGGGCACTGGCACAGGATAGTCCCAACTTGGATGAAGAGAATTTTACTAACTAATAATCATTGGAGACTCTTTTTCTTTTCTTTTTAATATTGCTATCAATAGGCATTTTGATTTTTTTTAAATTGAGATGAAAAAGTTTTAAAACCTTTTTAAGAAATTTAATCTAAGTTACACACATTTTCCTTAAAGAAAAAGCAGAATTAATTGTTAAATTTCATGTTAATGATTTATTTATTTATTAGCATTTTATGAAACAAAGCCAATTTAAAAATTCAAGAACTAAAGTAAATAGATAGCTATTGTTTAGTTATAGGGACAATAATATTTCGAAGGTTATTCTAAGAGAACTCTTCAGGGATTAATTTCAGGGTTTGTTGTACAACGTTTGTTCAGAATCCAACATGGTAGACGACAAAGTAAAATGTTATTCTCACCTTCCCCGTCGGTCTGTTGACCACATGCTGGCCGTTGTGTTGATACCTCTCAAAATAGGATTTAGGAATCAAATCCCTGAAAAACAATAATAAAACATTTCATTAAGATATGATTAGATTGGTTATACCATTAACTAGATACTCTAATTAGCACCGAGCATATTTTAGCTGGGAATACTTTTTGCGTTGATATTGGTTTTTAATTATTTTTTCCAGCACCACGTCATAGTACACATTCGGGTTGTACACTTATGTACTAATTACGCTGGTGCGTTAGGAATGAGCAAGGTTGAATTTAAAGGAAATGTGTACGCATTTGTGTGGAGAGAAAAAGAGTAAAAGAATTGTGAGAAAACCACCCCTAGTGCACCCGACTGGGATCAAACCATTATCCCCCCGCCATCGAAAGTCTAGTCTACTGTACTGTGAGACCAGCGTCTTAGACCATGCTGTCACCGAGGTGGGTTGTTTTGAATTATATTATTTGTACTATATCTTGGTGTATTTCAGATTTTTACTAACATCGTCACACACATTAAATAAAAAACCAAGTCCAATGAAATAGATTGTCAGGTAAACAACACGCATGACCGCAACAGGATGAAACTGTCATGTTGGCAGAGTAAGGGGAGGGGGCTACAAATTGTCTCCACACTCATTTTGTAACAGTCCACTTTGTATTTAACGTGCACTTTCTAAGCACACGAGAATTTCTATGAGCGAGAGTGAAAGTATCTAACAATTTTGCTGGTAAAGATTATTTCACACACCTGCCAGGGTTCCCTTACAAGCCACAACAGACAAAGGACTGACGGCTTTACCTTCCCTCCGAAGGAAGTTGTGTTACAGATTCTTGTCACTCAGTAAAAATCCACCAACCCCGGCTGGAATTGAACCGACGAACATCGAGTCCCAGGGAGAGCAATTTATCCCAAGATCACTGAGGTTGATTCCAATTTGTATCAAATATTTGAAATACCGGTAAATGAGGAATCAAGAGCCTGGTTAAACCTCAGGTAAAGCCATTGTTGTCAACGTATGCCAAGTGCCATTGTTATCAAAGTATGTCATGTGCCATTGTTGTCAACGTATGCCAAGTGCCATTGTTGTCAAAGTATACCAAGTACCATTGTTGACAAAGTATGCCAAGTGCCATTGTTGTAAAAGTATGCCAAGTGTAATTGTTGTCAAAGTATGCCAAGTGCCATTGTTGTCAACGCATGCCAATTACAATTGTTGTAAAAGTATGCCAAGTGTCATTGTTGTCAAAGTATGCCAAGTGCCATTGTTGTCAAAGTATGTAAAATGTCATTGTTGTCAACGTATGCAAATTACAATTGTTGTCAAAGTATGCCAAGTGCCATTGTTGTCAAAGTATGTAAAGTGTCATTGTTGTCAACGTATGTAAAGTGTCATTGTTGTCAACGTATGCCAATTACAATTGTTGTAAAAGTATGCCAAGTGCCATTGTTGTCAACGTATGCCAATTACAATTGTTGTCAAAGTATGCCAAGTGCCATTGTTGTCAAAGTATGCCAAGTGCCATTGTTGTCAAATCGGTTTCGAGTAGCACATGTTCGTGTACAGAGACTACTAATGCAGGTGTCGCAATGCTCACGACATACATTTTATTAGGATAAATGACTAACAATAGCTCAGATGTATTTTTAGCATTTAAGGGTTTTGGAACCGAAGGCACGGAGTTCCTCCCTAACGAGTCAACTATCAGTAGTTTAGTGGGCTGACGCGCGTTATTTTTGTATTCATTTTATATATTTACCAGTGCTGTACTGGTCACCAGGGTCATACATAATATAATGAGATAGCAAGATGATAACCAGGGGCACACGTAGGGGGTCGCCAGAGGGGGCAAATGCCCCCCTGAGACTCTGAGGGTGTATAACTATTATAAGTAGGCTAATTCCGCCCAACACTAGCTCTAAAACAATTCCCCCAGCCAACAGAGAGTGTTATAGAATATAACTAGTAAACTAATTACTATGCCCGCCACCAGGCAAGCCACCTGCTAACGTTAGGGTTGATACAGTAGCCCCGTGGCTTCTTTGGTGCTGACTGACAGCTCACAGCTGACTTCTGACTGTCAACATTTAGGTATTTACAGTAACCCCGTGGTTTCTTTGGTGCTGACTGACAGCTCACAGCTGACTTCTGACGGTCAAAATTTAGGTATATAAATAAATGTTGACTGTCAGAAGTCAGCTGTGAGCTGTCAGTCAGCACCAAAGAAGCCATGGGGTTACTGTATATACCTAAATGTTGACTGTCAGAAGTCAGCTGTGAGCTGTCAGTCAGCACCAAAGAAGCCACGAGGCTACTGTAGTTTGGCGCATGCGTGAGCAATTCTAACAGCATTCGCCATTTAGATCGTCAAGGTCAAGTCTCCACCCACGAATTTGGATGGATTTTAAACATTTTTTTATGTCGTATATTATATTCAGGAGACAAATATCTCCTTAAAAGGCGTCTTTTGAGGCTTCAATCTAATGAATGTTCCCGGGGGGTGGAAACCCACCAAGGTACTGGAGGTATAGAACACTCCCCAGCCCCCCCGAGGAAAACCCTGCGGGCGCCCTTGATGATAACAGCAGAGTGAGTGAAGGTGCCGGGGATTGAAGAGCAACCCACCTGTTGAGGCGAAGGTCCAGCACATAGTCCCTGCCATGCACGTTGTATCCTATGGTGAGGTCGTGAATGTGGCCCTCTTCACCCGTCTGGAACAAAACAACATCACACATGTCAGTGCATTCCCTCAGACATATTGTGTGTATCACTATCCTTTGACAGGTTCAATCTCAACCTGCGTTTACCGATATATTCACAGTTTTATGGCTTCTCTTGGGACACTGACCGACCAATCTATGGTTTCTCTTGGGACAATAAACGACCAATCAATGGCTTCTCTTGGGACACTGACCGACCAATCTATGTCTTTTCTTGGGACAATAAACGACCAATCTATGGCTTCTCTAGGGAAAATGAACGACCAATCTATGTCTTCTCTTAGGACAATGAACGACCAATCTATGGTTTCTTCTTGGGACAATAAATGACCAATCTATGGTTTCTCTTGGGACAATGAACGACCAATCTATGGTTTCTCTTGGGACAATGAACGGCCAATCTATGGTTTCTCTTGGGACAATAAACGACCAATCTATGTCTTCTCTTGGGACAATAAACGACCAATCTATGGCTTCTCTAGGGACAATGAACGACCAATCTATGTCTTCTCTTAGGACAATGAACGACCAATCTATGGTTTCTCTTGGGACAATAAATGACTAATCTATGGTTTCTCTTGGGACAATAAATGACCAATCTATTGGTTTCTCTTGGGACAATGAACGACCAATCTATGGTTTCTCTTGGGACAATAAACGACCAATCTATGTCTTCTCTTGGGACAGTAAACGACCAATCTTGATTTGGGCCGCTGCAAACACTTTCAACTAAAATACAGCGATCCATTCTATTCTAAATGATTGTTTTTTATTAAACTATAACTAAAAGTTACCGCGCGCAAGTCCGAGGGAGAACTTGTTTAGTGATTATTGACGGTTACTGTTGTCCAAGAATTTAGAGGAATATTTGACCACGTCGGTAGGAAGGAGACGATGATGTTTTTAGTGTACTTAAGGGGGGAGGGGGGGGTTTGCAGGGGACGCGAGAAAAGGTAAGTATTTCTGCGGTTTTTATACCAAAACATTTGTTTGGCCAAAATAAATCAAATATTGCTGTAGCACAAATACAGGGTATACCTTTGTTCACATGGGGACCTCAACAGTTGTTGAATATATGTCACGAGCATAGCGACATTTGAACACAACTATTTAAGTAAATATAATATGTCCTGTTCAAATGCCATTATACTGTACTCGTGGCAGGTATTCAGCAACTATCGATATTAATATGTGCAGAGAATTAATCCAAACATGACTTCCTAAGAAATATTTTGATTATTTTAGTCAAACAAAAATTCTCCGCTTCGGTAGAGTCATGATCTAAGGCCACACTTTCCCAAAAGACTGGACTGCCGATGACGAGGAGGTCAAGGTTTAAATCCCGGTCAGATATACTGAGGGTGGTTTTTCATAAATGACTTCCCACTCTTTCTCCACGCAAATGCGGATACACTTTCTTTAAATTCAACCTTCATCAACCCTAACATATTAGTATAATTAGTACATATGCGTATAGCTTAAACGGGTAAAAAAAAATCGTTATAGAAAGTTAAAACCTACCAACTCTAGTTCCGTTTCAGCTCTTCTTAATACCGGTATCACGATCAACTTAAAGTTAACTTAACGTTAACTTAACGTTAACTTAACGTAAAGGATCTCCTCGTGTGTTTAAATGGAAGCGATCACGATGCAGTTAACTTAACGTAGTAGATGTCCTGGGAGGTCTTTCACGTTAAGTGAACGTTACTTGAAGGGTATCACGTGATCTAGCCAGCCAATCATCATGCGAGTGACGTCAACAGGGCTATTTAGTAATTCATTTGTTGGCATTATGACCCATGTCTAATCTTTAGCATAAGTTTTAATGATCAGATAATGAAACAAAATAATTAAACTAAAATAGGAAATTATGGTTAAGACTTAGATAAAAACTTAAGATTAGCAATATAAAGTGAAAGTATATAATACACTGTGTATCATATACTTTCACTTTATATTGCTAATATTAAGTTTTTATCTAAGTCTTAACCATAATATTTACTGCTCCTTACTTTATTATTATTTAGAATATTTTCTAAAATGATATAAAATAGGAAAGCTAAATTTATCAAACAATTTTTGTAATATATGTTTATTATATCAATTTAAAACCGTAAACATTCACAGATCATCACTGTATAACTAGTACAAATCACAGATCATTACTGTACAACTAGTACAAATCACAGATCATCACTGTATATATCACAGATCATCACTGTACAACTAGTACAAATCACAGATCATCACTGTACAACTAGTTCAAATCACAGATCATCACTGTACAACTAGTTCAAATCACAGATCATCACTGTACAACTAGTACAAATCACAGATCATCATTGTACAACTAGTACAAATCACAGATCATCACTGTACAACTAGTTCAAATCACAGATCATCACTGTACAACTAGTACAAATCACAGATCATCACTGTACAACTAGTACAAATCACAGATCATACTCGAGAATGAAGATGTTTTAGTTGATCGCGATCCCGGCATAACGGTGGACAACGACAAGCTATTCCCTCAACGGTCATGTTAATAAATAAAACATTGATACAACTATTGATTAACAAGAAGTTGTTTCTAAGACGAATGGCAAGTCAAATTTGTATATTAGGTTTTCGGTTGGAAGTACTTTTCAAAAAATACAAAAACTTTTTTTTGCGGTCAACATTTATAGCATTTTACTATATCTCAATATTTGTAGTATTATGTTGTAGGTATTGATAATATTTATCTAAAGTAACAGCAGCAGATACCACAAATTGACGTATGGGTACATGAAAGATATTTTTAGAACAACTTCTTACTACCCGTTCGGGTTACACGACTATGTACTAATTACACTAATGTGTTAGGGATTAGGAAGGTTAAACTTAGAGGGAGCGCACGTACATTTTGCGTGGAGTGAGAGTGGAAAAACCATTTAAGGAAAACAAACCTCAGTACACCCGACCGAGATTCGATCCTAGATCTCCCCGTCTTGGGCAGTTTAGTCTAACATGAGAGTAGCGCGTTATGCCGGGATCACGCTCAACTTAACTTTAACTCAGCGTAACGTTCACTTAAAGTTAACGTAACTTAAGGTAACAGATGTGTGATCAGGATTCACGTAACTTAAGAAAACAGATGTATGATCAGGATTCACGTAACTTAAGGTAACAGACGTGTGATCAGGATTCACGTAACTTAAGGTAACAGACGTGTGATCAGGATTCAAGTAACTTAAGGTAACAGACGTGTGATCAGGATTCAAGTAACTTAAGGTAACAGACGTGTGATCAGGATTCACGTAACTTAAGAAAACAGATGTGTGATCAGGATTCACGTAACTTAAGGTAACAGACGTGTGATCAGGATTCACGTAACTTAAGGTAACAGACGTGTGATCAGGATTCACGTAACTTAAGGTAACAGACGTGTGATCAGGATTCACGTAACTTAAGGTAACAGACGTGTGATCAGGATTCACGTAACTTAAGGTAACAGATGTGTGATCAGGATTCACGTAACTTAAGAAAACAGATGTGTGATCAGGATTCACGTAACTTAAGAAAACATATGTATGATCAGGATTCACGTAACTTAACTAACATAAAGTGTGAGCTATTTGCAATGTCTCGCTGTGATGTTCATTTACCCCCTTTCCACATCCGGGGCCCTACTAGGTGGCTGAACTTATTGGATAGCACTGGTTCAGTACGGCCCTGTGAGTTATTCCCCGGGGGCCCTTGTCATTACTCGGTTGGGTGGTAAGGGTTGGCGCAGTGTATAATGTTGTCAATTCGAAGCCTGATTACTAATGAGTGAAGAAACTATCGAAGAGAGCATTTGCTATTAATTTTCCGGGGCCCCAGGGCATTCATTACATGTTCAATACCGGTCAGATTCCTAATTATTATCTATTTTATCTACGGTAAGGGAATCCTATAGTAAGGGTTTGACCGAAAAGCACAATTACTTCAAGAATCATGTGTGAATATTCCAAACTGTTCCTTCTACCAAACAACTTAAATATATTCATACGTCAAGTCAGTGTGATACTGACAGCCGATAAAGGACTCAAGTGTTCTGCAGATGCTCAATGTTGATGTCTGGAGGGCTATGAGTCTTGGGTTATACGCTAATATGATAGGGGGAGGAAATGCACATGCAATTGCTTTGAAAAGAACACCCTTAGTGCACACGGCTGTGTTTCAAACCACGCTCTCCTCACTCTCAACAGGCGAACCAAACACGAGAGTGATACCTTACACAATTCAGTCACTAAACCTCACAGTGATTTAGGGACCGCCATCATTCCCCCGTAAGAATTGGTTGTATAGGTATCCGCCAAACCAACTTGTACCACGAGCAAGGTAGAAATGTTACAGTACACTTGACAGCGAATATGTGTGAATATTCTAATCTGTTCCTCCCAATGATTCTAAACGGCTCTTCCTACCAAACAACTTAAATATATTCGTACGGCAAGTCCGTGATTTGACCATAAAGTTTGTATTTTTAAACTGCTCTTCCTAGCAGAATCATAATATAGTGCTGTTCCGTGATTGCAAACAATATTAGTTTGTAGTTGTTCTTTCTACCAAACAAATGAAATATATTCATACGTCAAGTCAGTAAGATACTGACCACCGGTAAAGGACTCATGTGATCAGGAAGAGCAGTTTAAAAATATAAACTTTATGGTGAGATCACTGACTTGACGTATGAACATATTTAAGTTGTTTGGTAGGCAAAACAGAACTACAGTATGATTCTGCTACGAAGAGCAGACAACATTGAACATCTTCAGATCACACGAGTCCCTTACCGGTGGTCAGTATCTCACTAACTTGACGTATGAATATATTTAATTTGTTTGGTATCATATCTATTACCTCATAAGTATCAAATTAATTAACTAATAAGGTGTTATATTTGCTGATTGTGAGGTAATAGACTAAGGGTCCGGGGCACACATTAAAATCAAATGGGCTAAACCCATGAGCAACTGTAATGGCCTCTGTAGGAGGGCATGGTCTTGGGGGAGGGTGGGGGAATTAACCGGATGTGGAAATAAGGTTAATTGACATGGATGTGGGTGGGGGGATAACAGTAAATTAACCGGATGTGAAAGTAGGTCAATGAACTCTCCAAATCGGGGTCAAAGGTCAAATCGCCGCGGTAGGACATCCACGCTACTACTAGAACTTGGCTAAAGATTAAACGTTGGTCATAATAATACCAACACAATAATTACTAAATAGCCCTGTTGACGTCACAAGCATACTGATTATCTGGCTATATCACGTGATACCCTTCATGTAACGTTCATTTGAAGTAAAAGAACTCCCAGGACATCTCTTACGTTAAGTTAACTACATCGTCGTCGCTTACATCTAAACACACGAGGAGATCCTTTACGTTAAGTTAACGTTAGGTTGATCGTGATCCCGACATTAGACTGTGCGGCCACCGAAGCCAGTGACATTAAACTAGATCTAGTAACTTTTATATCCGTCAGATTAGACCCATCTTATTAAAAATAAACAATATATCTATTTAATGAGAAATATTAAATATAATTTGTTTACAACTATTCAAATCTGTGACGTGCATTTCTCGTGTTTGAAAGATACGCAAGAGTTTTGTTTCCAAACGACAATAAAATATCCGCGGAGCGAATGTCCCAAACTTAACGATCCACTAACTTGGTGTATGATGCCGTTATCTTCTTTTGTTCGCTTCACCAGCGATTCGTGACACGAAATAGGGCTGAAAGAAGAGTAACGGCTTGTAGCGGCTACC
>CABFOW010007682.1:0-12642 GCA_902141385.1 Timema californicum | reverse complement strand
GTGGTGAGTTTATACACACATATCCTATATCAAAATGCATCAGTATTAATTTAGTTATTTGATTTTCACTGTTATTTTTACGCAAAGAAATAATATAGATGTATATTTTCAATTTTCTTGAGGGCCGCATGGTCGGCTGTAAGTTTTTTATCTGACCCCATCTTATAACAAGGGTATGCATTCACATATCTTATTCATAACTATAATAATATTAGTCCTTTTTTTTGATATTTAGATCAAAATGCAATTATTTTTTGACTAACCACGTGTTTGAACGTAGGGCAATACGTAGTTTCAGTATACGAGAGAGTATAAATTTTGAGGTATTTTATCTTCAATATTTTGATATAATTACAACGTGGCACCCAATTACATAAATAGTGATAAATAGTGAACTTTTTTCTTGTAGGTGTTCAATCAATCTGATTGACACGCTACACAATGAACATCAGGAATGGTAAGGATTGGGCAATTGATACCAGGGGATGGAAAGGTTGGACAATGGACATCAAGGGTTGGAAAAATATTGGACAATTGACACCAGGTGATGGAAAGGTTGGAAAGATTGGACAATTGACACTAGGGAATTGTAAAGGTTGGACAATGGAGGCCAGGGAATTGTAAAGGTTGGACAATGGCCTCCATTTCACGTTACAGGATTTTCACAATGCATTGTCCCAGTGTGAGCATCTGGATCTAGTCAAGATTGTAAGCCCCACTGTGCTGAGATTGGGAGGCAACCACAAACTACGCTTCTTGCTCTGTCACCTACTGTATCCCTTCTTGGTGGGGTCCTTGATTCTGTGCCAGGTGCTACTTCAGGTACATTGCTAGCCTCTGTTTCTTATCTCTATATTTATCTGTGCACAAAACATTATATGAAAAATAATTAAATGTATTATCACTTCTAATTTATCATAATATTATCTATGAATTGTTAATAATGTTACATGCACTGACTGGGTCACACAGTCATTTGAGGTTTTGTGTTTTGACTGACATCAGCTATTTTCTTGGTCTGCAACATCAATAATTATTCTGTATGGACTTTTAATATATTAATTACAAGTAAAAGTTTTATATGGTATTTCTAAAGGTACACTAGTGCCTTGCACACTATTGCGCTGATTAGGCTTGCATTAGAACATGTTGATATATTGTAGTAGAGGTTATGATTGCCACTATTATAAGACATGCGTTGCAGGTGGCCCTCGACCCATGTTCTGAACGAAGGGTCCTCCAGGTCACACAACAGAGGGCAGAGCAGTTACTAGTTTCCAAGGAGATATCACATCCATACAGCTTGTGTCTAGAAGTGTACACTTGCACCCTCCAGTCCTTAGTATCATTGCAAGCTGTACACAAAATCAAGCGGTGAGCACAGCAACAGAAACTTTCACTTTGAGTTTAAACTTTAACTGCATGGACAAATTTTTACAAATAATTTCAAGATGTGCAACCCGTGAGTCAAGAAAGAAAATAAAACTAATAAACTCTGAATTTATAAACACAATATTTTTGTGTGTGGATATTTTGTATATTTTTGTTTACTTTTGATCAAAATAAAAAATAAGAATAAATAAATATCAGAGATCTTTTGAAGTCACTCTTTTCAAGCAAAAATTTCTAAGTTGAATCTTTCTTTTATTAACAAACACAAAATTTAGGGGTGTGCAAAGGCCACTTTTTAAATGTGAAGCAATGTCAAAGCGAATCTTGAAACTTGCGAAGAAAAGTCGAAGTCGAAGCTACCTAAGATTTTTGTTAGCACTTAACATCACTTTTAATTTTTAAATTAATTATTTTTCTAGATCTTGTCAGTAACAAGGGCCAGGAAAATTTCCTTATTTTTTACCTAAGGACTGTATTAATAACTAATGCACACAAGCTTACTGATAAGCTTAGTAACTTATCAATTAAGTTTTACTCTGAAAATTGAAAAATGACACCTGGACATGGAAATCAAATCCAAATTGAGCCAAAGGTCCCAGGTTCGATTCCTGTGTCCAGGTGTCATTTTTCAATTTTCAGAATATGATATCGAGATGGAGTGATCCTCACTAAAAAGCATAAATAATAGTGTTGGCTATTTGATTCTTAATTAAGTTTTAATTTTTTCTTACATCGTGGAGTGTATAATATTATTTTGCAAACTTTACATATGCATGTCTTTTTATAAGCATTTCTCTGATAATAATTATAAATTAAATTCCGTTTTCGTTTCCTACTTTCTGGATCAGTCATTTTTAATAATAAATAAAATGCGAAGAAGCTCTGAAAAACTTCTGTGTTAAAATGCACTCATAAATTTGTCACAGATAATTCCAGAGAGATAGGGTATTAAGGACCAAACATTAGATGTGAGCTGTGATGAAAGTACAACTAAAGTGCTTTCTCTGCTTCATACTAGTGACCATGGTGTTATTCCTTTATAGGTATTTTTATTTTTTACAAGACTATGTTGGCGATAGTGAATATAATATATTAACATTAACTTAATTGTTTTTGATCCATGCTTACGTTGTGTTAGTTAAATTACTAGTCACTGTTAAAATTCTGTTAGGTAACTGTTTTAAAATTATCAAATATTGAAAAATGTAATATTTAGTAAGATCAAATTAAATCGTTTGATAATTTATTGAAGTTTCATCCTTCCTTCGAATTTTTTCCAATGTGCAAAGGTTATTGTAGATGTTAAAATTGAAGTTGAAGGAGATTTGACCTTCAACTTCAACTTCGACTTTTCGAAGCTTCGCACACCATTAAAAAAATTCCGAGTTTTAAAATTAAAAATCAAAAGTTTGACATTTATTTTCATTCTAATTTGATTGTTTCTCCTCATTTATAACTACCCACTGCTTAGTTCTGATTTTTATTCCCATCAGTTTTTGAGTTGTCGTATAAAATAGAAACATCAACTAAATGTTAACATATATTTGTAATGTTGGGGATCCTTGCTCATTTCGGGCTTAAAGATGTGTCATCCACATAGGTAGTAAATCAATGCTCTGGGGTTTGATTGCTAAGTTTGTCCAAATTATATTAGAATAAGTCACTAATAAACAACAAATTAACAATATCAATAAATCAAAAAACTTAAATATACTTTTTTCTTTTAAAATCATGACTTTTTTATATAATTGAACTTGAAATAATTTTCAATATTGTAGAATTGGAAGAAGCCATTTCTTCAGACGGGATAGTTATTGAAGTTGCTAGCATTTTCTTTCTTGATATTTATTTATATGTTAGGTTGCATTTTTTTTTAGTTTCTTATTTTGTCTGTTTTGTTGTCCTCAGGTCAGGCCAGGTGTTGTTCCAGGGTCAGGAAGGTAAACTGCACGACATAGTACAACTGCTAGGTGAGCTAGTGTCACAATCTCTGTCCAGTCATTAGGTTAAGTAGGGCCCTAATGGAACAAGAGGAGTACGAAAACACTTTTAGTAACTGATTTCTCGATCATTGCAAAGTAACTTGATATTTAACTAGAAATGTAGTCTCAAGTTCCAATTACCCTTGAAGTCAGCTTGCATTACAGCCCTACAATGTTGTTGTGTTGTAGCTGGGTTGGTGCCTACTTCCAGTCTCGACAAGTTGGCGTCTAAACTCCACCAGCTGCACTTCCGCGCCAAGCTTTAATTTGACTGCACTTCAGCGCCAAGCTTTAATGTGACTGCACTTACATGGCACATGCTCTGTTTGTTGTGTGCTGTACTAGTTATGTGTCAACGAAACACTCAGAAACTGAAGTGACTGTCAACTGTTTTTAGTGTTTAGCTAAAAACTACAACTTAGTGTTGTTATTGAAGGGAATTGTCCTTTGTTATTTGGTGACAAATTGTTTTGTTAGCTGTTTTGAGATAAATCACATAAAATAAACACATTTTCAAGATAGATCCCAGATAAAAATGAGTTAATTGTTCAATGGGCTGAGCCTTAGTCACCTACATTGCCTTGCTAATAAATAGTTCTTAACTCTCAGCACAGGATTCATAATTAAATTGCACACCATGTTCTGTTAGGTTAAGGACAAACAAACAAACATTGTCATTGTGTCTCAAGGTGACCTTAAGCAAAATCTCTAAAATATTTTTTTATAAATTCCTTAAATTGAAAATTGACGTTTGGACACATGGGTCTGACACCATAGCTCCTTCAGTAATGTGTCTGTCTACTGAGCTAAGGGTCTGGGTTTGATTCCTAGTATGGCTGAAAAAATTATCATTGGTAAAATTTGGGATTACCCTTTCACAATGATGATTTAACGGCCGAGGACTGAATGTTGTTGCTGGCCTAGTCTTAAGTTAGATTATGAGGTATGTGAAGCTACAACAGACCTACAGTAGCCCCATGACTTCTTTGGTGCTGACTGACAGCTCACAGCTGACAGCTAAAGGTTTTGAAAAGTTACCAGACCAAATTATGTATCCTTACGCTGAACCATATGATCTACAAAAACGTGTGTTTAGCAGCTGTCACTTCTGACAGTCAAATATTAGGTATATACCTACATGTTGACTGTCATAAGCCAGCTGTGAACTGTCAGTCAGCACCAAAGAAGCCATGGGGCTACTGTAGCAAGCCTTAGTGGAAAATACATGACTTGAATAAAAAAAAACTGACCCAAACCATAGGCTGGAAACGGTAATGAATGTAAAAAAAACAACCTAGGACACAAGAATTAAACCCCGGGACCTTTGGCTTAGTACACCAATGCTGTAACCACTTATCTATCCAGGAGTCATCCTACACCCAGGTTCATTCGTCACTCATATTTCCCATGTCCAGATGCCATTTTTAAATTTAAAGAATAGATTTAGATGCGGCTCTGACAGTAATTAACAAATATAATAGCTAGGCTATTTAATCCCTCACTTTTTATAAAGTTTTACTCAATAAATAATAGCGGTGTGCAAATAGCACTCATGTTTTAATCATATAGAACATTTTCAAACAAATACTGATTAATACAAATCAAATGGTGTTTTTTTCCCCATGTATGATGGAGATTATTAATTAATATAATCATTTAGAAAGATTTGTTTGGAATTTATTTGTTGGCAAAATGTAGAAAACATAGGAAAAAATAGCACCTGTTTTAAAAAAATTATCACTTGTCAAACAAATTCTCAGGATACTGTGAAAGAATCCTTAAATCTAATTTAAATGTATGCTATGGTTTTTATATACAAAAACTTATTTTTTTCAATATTGTGTTCACAAAATGTTTTAACTGCTAACCCATATATGTTATCTTTTAATTAAATCAAAATAATCAAATCTGGTTTTGATTGTTCATTGAAATTTTAATCCACAAACAAAAATATCAGCGCTATATTACCAATATCTAACAAATTAAAAAAACTTAAATCCTCCAAAACATGTTATAATTTATTTTTTAAATTGCTGTTCTAACATTGTTAAAATCAAGTAAAAAATGCTCCTAGTACACGAGGCAACTTGTTAACGAAAATGTTAAGAAGCATTGGTTTAAATGAAAGCCATTACACTAGGAGTAGGTACACATGTCAGGCAATTAGTTGCAGACAGTTTCCTTGCAGTGAAACTGCAAGGTCGGCCACACTCAATCTGGGGCATTGTTTTAAATGTAACCTATTACACTATGCAACTAATTGTGTGCGGAACTGCAACTTCTGGGATACTCCTTCTCATGTGAGTGTCTAGTCTTCTTTTATATAGGTCAGCAATTCATAAAATAATGATTTAGACATACAAAAGTAATTTAAAAAAGTATTACTGTCCACAAAATCTCAAATGATGAATAGTTCAGACCCTTATCCAGTTTTGAATATAACATGGTATGCAAGCACAAATTTAGAAATTGTAAGGGGGGAGGGGAGCACAGATCTTTTTAATGGAGAAATATTTTCCTGCGCTGGTAGGCGTATTATTCCTTAAATTGTGTCCTCCTTGCTAATTGCCTTGCCCACTGACCACCCATACTCTCCCAAAATCTAGCAATAAAATGCAAAACAAAAATATCATTGGTCTTACATAGATCTTTCTTAGCCTACGTATTTTTTATAAGCATGGTAAGAAGATATAGTTCCTCATTCCTAGATGCCATTTTCTCGATATGACACTCACCAATGGTGGCAGCAACTAGTTGCACACAACAATTTTTGCAGCTGCAAGCACCTGTCAACTGGGTGTCAACTAGTTGCACCTAACAAGTTGCCTCATATAATAGGGTTCTTAAAGACCCAAAAGTCATCTATAACTAGGGACCTGCAAAATTCACATTTGCAATAATGAGAATTTCACAGTTTTCACATGAATAGCACAAAGAGTTTTTTAATAAATAAACACATTTTTTTTTGTAATTTGGCAAATACCACGTTGTGCAATATAATTTTCAACATGGTAACACTGGCGACAGCGCTAGGCCGGGGCTGCTATCTATACAAATAGTATCAGTTTTTGCGGGTTTTAAAAGTGTAAAACAGATATTTGAGTATGTTTTTCATGGATATTTAGTTGTTTTTTAGGTTAACATTAAAAATCACAATTTCTGCTTCTACCCATTTCAATACTTTATTTTTAATTTTGATTGTTTTGTATTTAAAGATTTTTTTTCTCACAAATATGTTAATAAATAGTTAAATGCACAATATGAACAAAAAATGTAGACAGTTTTATGCAAGTTATGTACCATTACTTTATCATAGGACCACAGGTATTCTATGTGAAACACATAAAATCAGAAAAACATAAAGAGGAATGTGTCTAAATAAAATGTCAGGAAGTATAAAATGCCAGGAATAGATAATTATTATATTGAATACGGCCAAGGAGGAGGAGGATTTGTCATATGAATTGGCAAAAGACATGTGAGGAAGCACTTTGGTTACCATGTGCAAAAGATGACTGAAAGATTTCTTGTGATGTACAATGTTATGAGTTATAAGATAGGGTCACAAGGCAGGATCCAAGAAATTGTTGACTAAATGGATGTTAAGTGGACACTAGAGTGAGTTTGCTTGTGTCATCATAGTTTAAAATGCAAACATAATTAAAATATTTAATTTTAAAATGATAAATTAAGTTATCACAAAATGTACTTTAATTATTTCACATTTCTTATACCCTAACACTAATTTGTGATGTAAATAACAGCAGAAAATTTAAAAATAAACATAATTGTGTGTTTTAACTTTAAATATATTTTTTGGCAAAGCTTTGAAATTGTTGAATCAGGAATTTTATTCTCGAATCAAAGTCAAAGAAAACGAATATTCAAGGCAAAGTCAAGTTTTCAAAACTTCGCACACCCCTAGTTTGCATTCACTATTTTAGAAAACAATTGAGTCATTGGTTATAGTGTGGTTGTCTTATAAAGCAGATCGGACCCCTACTTTGCAAACTTGTGTTATAATCGGGGAATGGTGTATGTATTGATATTAATCAAGATTAGTGATGTGAAGTAAGAATGGCTCAGTTTGGACATCCCTTCATTATCTACTGTAATGATATCAATTTTTCCTGTCTTTATTAATATTTGAGATTTTAAAGTAAATATATTAATATTTCTTCTTTTCAGTTAATATAAAGTAAACTCATCTTTTCTAGACTACAGTCATGTTTCTTTTTTTTTCTTTCGTTTAGCTGCACGTGTCAGAAGCATGTTTTGGTTTCCGGGTTGTATTACGCAGTAATTTAATAGCAGGTGCAGGGTGACGCCACGTCTGTTTTTTTTAATTTGTGCGCTCATAGAAAATAACCCCATTGGTTGATGGCAAGAAAGCAAACAGTGTTCTGGGTTCGAGAGTATGAACTACGGGGTTCACACTCCTCAGCTCAACAAGACGCTAGTCTTGTAGAAGCACATTTGTTCTTCTTCTAACGGCTTCCCCGCAAGACGTCTAGTGAAGTAGGCGTGTTTAGGAGGGTCATATAATGTTTGAACAGATGAGCATACTGTCCATTCAATGTCTATCATGTACAGTGTTTATACGTTTCACGAACTGTAATTTTGAATTCATGTAAAATAAACTTAACTATGCTCTGAAATGTGCAGAGGTTTTAGTATCTACAAACTGGTATCCACGCATACAGCTTTAAATAAGGTGGAATACATTAATAGTAACAACGTGAGATGTTACAAATGGCGCAAAACGTTGCAGCAGTTAAGATCAACAGCAGAGATACTACAATTGGTATCCCAACGAGGGGTTAGTGATGTTACCAATGGCATCTCAACAAGGTGACAATTAACGACGGTGTTACGTAGTACATTACAAATGGCGTCTCAAAGTGGGGCATTAGCAGATAGGAGTTTGTACGTTACAATTGGCGTTCTAATTTAGGGCAAAACAACAAGACATTACAAATGGCGTTCCAACGTGAGGAGGTTCAGTACATTACACTACGGCTAGTTTTGAGACCTATTTGGGTCTTTCTTTCTATCACATGTTTGTTTATTTCTCACGCTTTGTTTTCTCTCTTTCTCTTTATGTATGTCTCCATATTGCATGCACACTTTCTCAATTTTCTTTTACTTGCTAACTAGTCATAATTTTGCTTGACATGGTTTCTCTATTTATTTATTGTACAAACTTGCTCTCTTTTGTCTTTCTTTTTCTTACGCGCCATTTCACTTTCACACGTTTACTTCTGCATTCACACACAATTGGTTGACCATGTTAAGTTACAACCCTTTCCCTTTTTAACTGAGATAAAGAAGACGAATTACTAAATTATTTATATCCTTATCTCTCTTATAAATACAATTTTTTCTTTCTAGCTCTTACATCTTTGCTTGCCATTCTTTAACCTACAACTCACTGGCGAAAGAGCTTTCTTCTCTGCTTGTGACAGGAATTCCTATTCAACCCTTTCCCATACAGACAGAACAAAAGACAAGCTATTGACCTATTACAAATAATTTTCCCCAAACTACCTGCCTGAATCATGCGGAAAAACTTCAGAATGAGTGTAGCTTTAAATAGATACAGGACAAATAAATTATTCTACCTTTATATTCGCTGGGTAGAATCAAATTTTAAGTCATTCACTATTCAAAATTTAGAATATTCACATATCCCTAAATAAAAAAAACACTAAATGTATTTTGTATATCACTTTAATGAAAACCATTTCCTGTGTTTGTACTCTGTTATTCCTTTTACATGTTCCTATATATATGTCCTATCATTCTTTACCAATTTCCTTTTTCTCTCCCCCCTACTTCCCCTTTTCTTTTGTTTTCTCTTTTAAGAAGTTGTGTTACATTTCACACTCCTTTGTGATAAGTTTAGATGGAATGAAACTAGATTGAGGGATTTGGCAACAACATTCGATTATCTTCGAGAGGCAGCCAATACCTCTTTGTCCAATGGAAGCATTATAAAGTGTTAACTGTTCTTTTAATTGTGAGAGCCATGTTGAGTCTTTTTGCTTTTATCGGTTGCCATCCTTTACCTTCTTACAAATATAGCTAATTGTGTGTTTTGATTTAAGTTTTGTCTGAGAAACAAGAGCATAAACTAAACATACATAGAACCAAGAATAATAAAAGATATTCAACCACTCATCTTCCTCTACCTGTTGAAGCTGACTATATATATTTGGAGCTAGTATTATGGTTATACCAACAATTTCTATACCAGGGGACCTATACTTTCAATAAACGATTATTTCTGTTAAGTTTTTATTTTATCCACCTTTTCTCAAATTAGAATCTTCATTTTAACATGTGAATCTTGAATCCGATTCTAAATTTCTGAAAAAAAAAGGCTAAAAGGAAAATTAACTTTTCCACGATGGTAGTAGGATTCATTTTTAACTACTGATTCTGCCCACATTAAGTGGTAAATTAATATTATGAGGTCTGGTTGCTAGGATTGTACTATAATTATGTTGTACTTAACCACTAGGAAGCATAATTATTATCTTTGTATCTATATTTATGCTAATACATGCTGGATACCTTGGGCATTAAAATAACATTTGGATCTAAACTTTTTATTGTTTATATGAGAATAAGTTTAAGGTTTTCACATTATAAACAATCTACTGTAAAATTTGCTTCAACAAGGTGTCACTCCTCAAACTGTACTCTGAACTGAATCCCAGCCACCAGATGACAGAACAGACCCTCTTGCTCAGAGATCCACTTCGCTAGAGGGAACCGGGGTCGAGTCTCAGGCTTAGTCAGCTGAATGTTGGAGTGGTGTTGCTCAAATAGCAAGAAGATGTAGCGATGCTCGCCCGTACCTTTGGGAGGGCCAGGTGGGGTGGTAACCTGTGAGCATTACAAAATGAGTGATCCAACGTAAAAACATTCTGTTGGTGATGACAGAGCGAGAGTATATTACACTTTTAAGTGATAGTTGTACAGTGGGAGCTATTGTCTGTTAAGTGATAAAGTGAATAATCAATAGTATGCATTATCTTGTGTGAGAGGGTAGACAACCAGTTGCTGACCTAGTCTGTTTTATGAGAGATGTATGAGAGAGTTATTAAGTAATAGATGACATTGTCATATTATTTAAGAAAGACAATAACCAGTAGTAGACATTGCCTTGTGTAAGAGAGTGGATAGCCAATATTAGACATTGTATTGTGCGGGAGAGTGAATAACTAGTAGTAGATATTGTCTTCTCTAAGAGAACGGATAGCCAGAAGTAGACATTGTATTGTGCCGGAGAGTGAATATCCATTAGTAGACGTTTTGTGAACAAAAATATTACCTGTGATCAAGTTGATCAAAGTGGTTTTGAGTGTCTTAAATTACATCTGTGTATGCAGATGATGATAGATAATGTGGATCCAAATACATTTACAACTCATTGCATAGCTCAGAGTTAAAGAAAAAATTCTTAAAAGATTGATATTAAGGTGAATAATAATAGCAGCTTTATTTATGAACAAAATGGTGTTGCTTGCCTTATTTAGAGCTAATTTAATTTCCAAGGGTAACATAAATAGTACACCATCCCACTACAAATTAAATTATTCAAAATAACCATTATATGGATGTTAAAGGTACAATAATACTGTGTGTATTAATCAGAATAATTAATAAGAACAAACACATGCTTGCTCGTGTCTGTCTTTCATTATGGTTTAGAGGGACATCATTCAATTGTAACTATTATTAATGTAACTAACTTTCAATTACCATTATTGAAAAGACAGGTTCTGTGCATCCACATTTAAAGACACACAAGTTTAATTTCCAGAGAAAATTATATTTTATGCTGATAATTAGCTATATTTCTGCTCCACCCTTAAATCTAATGCTGTGGCATCGCACAAAGTGGCGGATTTCAAATGTTTGCGCCGCCCCCCCTCCCCCCTGCATCCCAATTATTCTTTTCAAGGGCCTTGGGAAGTTTCGGAAGAATGAGGTGTTCGGGGGGAGTTAGTATTCAAGAAAAGATTTCTATGAAAGATAATCAGGCATGTACAATTGTAGTGTAAGCCTACATGCCCTACAGTAGCTTGAGTTAACATTATGAAGAAGGGAGACTGACATCAGTTACTAAGTGATTGCAAAGTGCAGTTATTTAAAAAGAAATATTGTAGTTCTGGCTTTAACTTAAACTATTTCGATAATCTTAGTCAATAACTTTTAAACACAATTATTAAAAACAAATATTATAATAAAAATAATGTCATCAGAAATGTGCCGCCCCTTAAAGCCCCTGTGCCTGGGCCTAGTGGGCCTATAGTGTAAATATGCTTCTGGCTCCACAACACCCCTGAGAATAATATTAATTCACTATGCTTTGAGTTATACAAATATAGGCAAATATGTGTTTAAAAGATTTATAAGTTTACTTGAAATCAAACAAAACAATTGACTCAAGTTTCCCTTATCTTTCAATTTTTATATTATATTTTTGTACACTGACCACAAGGTTTATCATTTATCAATGAATTACCAATATGTAGGTAGTGGTTAGAAGGGTTATTGAAATGAAATGAACCTGCTTCAGTGGCCATATGGTCTAAGGTGCTACTCTTGCAGTAGGCTAGACTGCCAATGACAGTGAGATTGAGGTTCAAATCTCGATCAATTGTACTGAGCGTGTTTTTTCCCTAAATGGTTTTCCACTCTACCTCCATGCAAATTCAGCTACACTCTATATAAATATAACTGTCCTCATCTCTAAACTATTAGCCTAATTACAGGGTGTCTACTGGATCACGAAAGTCAGGAAAAAGTCACTAATTGCAAAAAAGGCCACGAAAGTCATGAAAAAGTCACGAATTTTTAATATTTTGGTCATAAAGTCACGAAAATAATTTTAGTTTGAATTTGCCACACATCGTAACAACGCGAATGTTTCAAAGATAGCGCTATCCACTCACTACATGTGATGGCACGCGCCAATAGAAAGTTGCCTGATTGTTCTGTTTGTGATTTCAACGATAAGGTTAACTTTCGTCATCTTGTATTAAATATTAATTTGGTGTGCTACTTGTCTCATAGAGTGTGTGAGTGCATTATGCCATGTGTGTGTGTCTACAAATAATGGTTTTCAAGTGAATGAATTGGAATTCAGGTTTTCTAGATGATACGGAAAATACCAGGACATTTTCTACTGAAACCGGGCGTTCATCTGTGTTGTGGATCTGGATCAAGATGTTGGCGGCAATTATCAATTTTTTAT
>CABFOW010007681.1:0-22495 GCA_902141385.1 Timema californicum | reverse complement strand
AAAGATAAATTTTCGCGTTACATGTCTACCAACAAAACAATGAATAAATTAATAGTTGAGCGACAATTAACCTCAACAAATAGCTACATGGGAATTTCTTGTCTCCAATCAATAAGTTTTAAACTTACTATAAATACCTTTTAAATCAGATTATCAACAATATATTTTCTAGAACAAAATATCAAAACCTGCTAACAAAATATTAATTAGAATCTTTTAAAGTGATATACTTGTTTTAAAATATATATAAGTAATATATTTATACATTATTAGGTGTTCTGTCTTACGACAGGTATATTCCTTTTGTCTGTGAACTCAAACCGCCAGTGAACCCTGTTATCCGCCTTCTCCTTGAGCTCCCAGAATTTTTTTATTTCCTTAAACTAATATAGTATTTGAATCCTCCTTCTTAAGCTCCTCTTTCCATTAACCTTTCCCTTTAGGACGTCGTGCTGAAGACAGTTCCTCCTAAATATATATATACAACAAATTAATCTAAAAAACAGCATTATGCTACAAATTAACCAATTCCTAGAAAATTAGTCAGTATAACATTATTTAATATACCAATGTCTGTAAATATAATATATGCACATTGACTTTTCTTTATGAGTATCTCTTTCAATATAATGTCATCAAATATCTAACAGTATTATAGTGCATCTATTTCAATTTAGGTACTATCACCGTTTGCCAATAAATCAAATTTTTAAATTAAATGTGTAAGATATCCACCTAGAGATATTTTGATTATTAACATGTACATTTCATTGTAACATTGATATTAAAATTGTAAGTTATAAAATATTGTATTATAACTTTAAACTGTAATAAACTTCAAATTTCAAGTTTCTGCCTTCTGTGTCAAATAGTAGCTTTTAAAGAGTTTGGAAAGACACACACACAAACATTAGCAAATTATATGGAGAGATATGTACAAACAGTACAGTTTGATATTGATTTAAACATAGATGACAAATAATTGACTGAGAAAGGAATCAAACTTGATTCCACATCCTGGTCGAGGTGTCATATTCCATCTATATCCAAATGAATTCTTTATTGTGACTATTTTTTTTCATAAATATTGATCTCACCAATCCAAAGTTTAAGGCAGGACGCACACTAACGAAACTTGTTTCAATAAACAAGTTTTGTGGAACGCGTTTCATGAAATCAGTTTCACAGCTTCACACAAACAGCTGCAACGAAACCATTCAGTTTCAGTCAAGATGTCAGATGATGAGAATGTGTTTGTACTTTGATAGTGGTTTCAAAATAAAAATAAAAGGAAAGCAAAGGCACTGTGATCATCCTCTTATATCTGATAGGAGACACTGCAGTTAAGTAATTGGCAAAGAGTTGTGTGCAGACCCTGATACATTTAGAAATATTTATAGAATGAGTAAATCTGCTTTTGAGCGCTTGTTGTCTAAAGTCGAACCTCAAATAACGAAGAAGGATACTAACTACAGGAGCAGAAGAAAAACTCACAATAACATTAAGGTAAGTTGACTTTTTTTTTCGAATAAAATATTAAAAAAATTAAATAACTACATAATATGCCAAAGGTTATTTAATAATACAAGGTCTTCATAGATAATCTTGGTTCTTTTACTGTAAAAGGGCTGAGTTTCTGGACGAATTTCTTCACGTGTAGTGTCGTATGACGTTGATGATTGGTTAGCCCACGAAGAAAGTGTGTTAACTTATTGTGGAGTCGAGGGATTAGATCCAAGAATTTCATAAATCAACTTACACATTTGGTGCCTGAATTTCATGAATTGGGGATTGCTCATGCATTCTAAATCTGGAAGCAGGCTTGGTAAAATTGGCGTTTAATATCATCGTGACTACAATTCGATTTGATGTAATCTATGACATATTGGTCAGCATCAAACCATTCCTCTTTCTTTCCGTGGAGGTTTAATTTAACTTTGTGTGAATTGTGGGTTGGTCTCTGTGCTTATTCTACTTTCCCTTAGATTCCCATTATCTGTAGACAAAGGTTCCTCACTCTCGGCATTTTGAGTAGGCACGTCATTATGTGTATTATTTCTAAATTCTTCATCTCCAAATTTGTCTGTAAGAGCAGTAGAATGTTCTCCATCAAATTCACATTGCTCAATGTTAATTGGTGATGGAAGGTTGCCGGATAATACTTTTTCTTTTTTTAATATTCACGTATAGTTTTAGAAATTGCATGTTCTCTTGAAAATAATATATCTTCTTTCTTGCCTCAGATCCAGATGGTGGCTTCTTCAAATTACGTTTGGAAACTGTTCGCAAGTTTCTCCGTGTTTCTTTGCAGTTATACACTGAAACAAGAAAGAGAAATTAATGTATTAATGTTGTTTAATTTCTTTAATGAATGTATTTATATTTAATGTAACTAACTAATATATTTAGTTACGATATTTGGCAACAGAAAACAATTTCAGAAGTTTTGCTCATCAATTCATGAGGGGAGATATAACAATTGATATGGTAATTGTTGAGACAACGGAAGCTATATGGAACGGTCTGCAGTCAGAATATTTACCTGTCCGAAACACAAACATGTGGAAGAACAAATAATATTTCAAACCGGTACGAACAACTTTGGATTTTACCTCACTGTGTTGGATCAATAGACGGAAAACAAGTAAGGATAGAAAAATTTAAGAAAAGTGGATCAAGAAATTTTAATTACAAGTGTTACTTTTCTGTTCAACTTATGGCTATTGACGATGCAGATGGTTGTTTTATCACTATTGATGTGGATTATGAAAGAAACAGTGATTGAGGCGTATTTCGTTCTTCTCATTTATGTCGCTGGCTAGAGGCAAGAGATAATAATTTACCACAATCACTAACACGTGATGAAAACAAAAAAGATTTTCCTATTTGTTTTGCGTAGATGAGTCATTTACTCTTAAAACTACTATCATACACCCATTTCCCAAAAGCACTCTCACAAATATAAATGGAATTTTCAACTAAAGGTTGAGTTTAGGTAGTAAATCTGTAGAGTATGGTTTTGGCATGCTCACATCCAAGTTTCGTCTTTTTGAAACACTTATATCTTGTTTTGAGAACACAGTGATATACATAATAAAATGTGCATGTGTTCTACATAGTTACATTCGCAGGACCTAAGGGATCATGTATACGCCTAGAAATTCTACACCTATGGTTCAAGACATTCAGATTCAACATTTTGGCATAGAAAATCCCAATTTAAATTTAACGACTGTAAGAGGTATTAGAGAGTACCTTTGTGATTACTTTTTAAAGCCTGCTATCGCAATACCTTCACAATGGGCTTATACAGTACAAGGTGGAGAGTGCTTACTGATGTACAGAAAACCCTTAAAATGTATTGCATGAGAACATAAAGGTTTCTTAAATGGATGATTTTGTGTACTTATTTTAAACTGGCCTCAACCAATAATATCTTTTAGAAAATTATTTGTAACTAATAATAACAAGAAATAACAAAAAATTAGTTGTAAAAAATACTTTTGCTACACCTCTTATGAAGGGCATAACTGATCAGAATGGCTTGCGGGGAAAGAGAAGGATGGTGGCAAATATATGTGTGCGTTCGTAATTTATAGAAGGCTTTGGCTTAAGGTTTTATTATAGCACTACTAACGACTACAAAATTAGATATTATAAAGAAGTTACAAAAAAGATTTTAAAAATACTTTATTTGGGAGCCCGTGACAGAATTGGTTAGGGTAAGAAACGCTTAGACTGGTGACCCAATTGACACACTCGGTGGTCCCATACGGTTATAAACATCGGTACCCCGGGCACGTCTTTTTTTTCCAGCACACGTATCCGATGACCTGGAGTTCTATCCTGTGCAGCCCTAAAACGGGCATAGTGGTCCCTTTAAATAAAGTTATTTTGTCAGTCCAGATAGCTCTAAAATAGAACCATTTATACTCCAAATTTGCCTGGTTGCCAAGAACAATGCTGTCACAATGTTTTGAGTTGTCAGCTATTTCGTCCTATTGCTTACTAACCAGTTCTTTCACTGCAACGTTCAACACTTAAAATGTTAATCCAAGCAAACACCTCAATTTAGGGCAAAGAAAATACAATATTATAGTAAAAATTACCTGCCCGTACTTTCTACTTCCTTTGCAACAATTTCCCAGGTGGCATTAATTTTGCCCCAGTTGCTGTACTCCTTTAAATTGTAATCGCAATAGCACAGATTTTTTTCAACATTTTCTATCAATTTGGTGTTATAAACGGTGTCTTCTTTTGGCATTGTCAAGGAATAACACGTGCACACTGCTGGTCTTGGCTCTAGTTCAAACGAAACTATCCTTCCTACAACCATTCTGGCGAGTGTCATAAAACCACGTTTGCGCAATCATATGAAACTATAGTTGCAGGAAACTCTGTGTGTGCTTCTTTCTGTTTTAATGTTGAATAGTTACATGAAACTTAAGTCTCACCTTTCATAAATCTGGTTTTGTGAAACTAGCTTCGTTGGTGTGCGCCCTGCCTAAGATATACCAATTCAATTACTAAAACTCGCCTAAAAGTTCATGTTTTTATTTTATTTTATAATATTTTACATAAAAAGTTGTTGGCTACATTGGACGAGCGGGGAAGTTGAAATTCAAAATGGCGTCATTATCAAAGAAAGAATTTGTCGGTTCCCATAGTTTTGGTATTAATAGTAAAAATATATTTAGAAATACCTCTGATACATTTCGGAGCGATGGTGTTTTGACTAGTGCATCGACTAGTGGGTTCTGGGAAGACGACCCAGAGGTGAAAGTAAAGAAAAAGCTTATTCAACTCAAGCGTGAATTTCACAAAGGACGCCAACTTCAAATTAAACATCTGCCATGCGATGTCACTGAAGATGAGATTCGACAACTTTTATCGGACTTTACAGTTGAGACCGTGCTTTTGAACTGTGGTACTGTAACTTTATTACTAAACTAGATATAAAGTTATTTTATTTCAATGCTAGATAAATTTATATGGGCCTATATTTAGTTGTAAGATAGTCTTTTAAAGTAAACCCTATGTATAATAGTTATTTGTTATGAAGGGTTGAAACCAGCAACATCCGCCCATCCACACGCCTTTTTCTCATAGTATGAAATGAATTATAGTTCAACTCAAATTAAAATATATAACCTAGTATCTAAATTACGCCCATGTTAATCCAAGCCGATGTCAAATCATTTAAAGTGGAGGAGCTAGGAGCGGTGTGTGCTGAGGGCGAGATTTTTTAAAATCTTTACATTTTTAACCATTTATAAACAAAATAAAAATTTCAATGATAACAAATTTAATATTGTAAAATAATTATATATTGTTTATTAAAACATTTAAGAAAACTCACTTAATTCACATAAGAGTGTAAATCATAAGAATTTGCACATGAGAGGCATCAAATGAATTCTCGTATAATATAAGTTTAACATTTTTATCACCTAGCCTATTATAAACTATCAAAAATGAACAAATTCTAATCTTTCAGACATCAATAGCATGCTTTAAATTAGCCTAAATTTTGGAATTCTTAAATATTTTGCACTAAATTCACGCTCACAGATCACATAAATGCAATTTTTATTTACAGTCCTATGAATTCTTATTTTATTATTCTATTTTGATCTCTCAATTCTTTCTCATAAACTATCTTAAAAACAAAACAATTTAAATTTTTTTCACACATGTAAGGTTAGGCTAAGCTTGATTGGGATGGATTTAGCTATAAACATTTTAAATATTTTGCACCAAAAAATAGTAATTCACCTAGACAGTAACCCAAATCATGAAATACCATTCAGTCATGTATGTGCCTCGCTTGTGAACACATGACACACCTCCAAGTGAATAGTTGTTTTTAGAAAAGCACAAATATAATTTTCAACAAATACATAAATTTCCTTTATTTTGTAACAAACCCAATTCTTGAAAATGAGAGACAATTATCTTTTTTATCTTGTCCAAAGAAATCTTGAACATAAATTAATCTCTCTGATGTAAATTCACAAATATTATAAAATATATATCTTACCTAACCTAGAATCTTAATGTGTTAATGAATTAAAATTTTGAAAAATATTGATAAAATAAACAATTCAATTTCTTTAGAAAACAATGTTGTACACCACAAAGGATCATGGGTTAACATTTAAAGATAAACATGCACCATTGTTCGACAGTGTACCAGGAGTTGATATTTCTAATGATTTTAAATAGGCCTAATATGGAGGAATATTAATTTTTCCAGACAATTGGGGTTGTAGAAAGTCTTAGCCTAACACATCCTGGTAACTGAATTATAACTGATTCTAAATATTCAGTTTGGAGGAGGGGGAGGGGGGTGTTGTGAAACTCACTTGTCTATAAGGTGATTTATATCCATAATTCATTAAAGGGTGCCTCACACGGTTCCAGTTTATTCGCTACACCAAAGCGAATTTCCTAATAAACAATTTGCCAGCAAAACATCCCTCACACGGTGCTGGTAAAAACCAGGAATTTACCAGCGTTTTGGGGGACAGGCACTCTTCAATATCATGGTGTCACTGGAGGATGTGCTTGATGCTGCAGTTTAACTTTGCATATGACCTCGTCAAGCTCAAATATGGGATTCTGTGATGAAGCGAAAGTAAAAATAAATTGGGTACAGAAGTGTAGGAGTGTATTTCAGGGGCTTCCGACAATCTGTTGAAGGAACTAACATTTGAAGACCCACAAGCTAACCGTAAAGTTGTACTGTTGTCGTGTGAAAGGTTCGAAGAGCTTTTGAAGAAGGTAGATCCACTTATAAAGAACCAGAATACGTTGATGAAAATGTTCCAAAGCTCACAAATTAAAAAAAAAGGAATGCACTTGCGCAACGACCTACTCTGAAATAATATTGTATGCCTGCCTATCTTCACGCATGCACAGAGAGCCAAGCTATTCTACTCACCAGTCGATTCACTCGCTATCATTCTCACACAACGCTTTTTAACAAAATGCTAGTAAAATCGGCTTGCTTTTCACTTTGTAACAGCGAACAAGTTGAGCATGTCTCTTTTTATCAGCTTGGGAGAATTATTCTCTATTGATGACAAAATCAATTGCTAGTGAATAAAAGAAGCTGCTGGCTTACAGCGTTTGTAAGCGAATAAAAAAAAGCTTGTCAAAAGCAAATAGTATCAGCATTGTGTGAGGCATACTATAGGTACAGTATGTGATCAATTGATTTGTTTTTATGGACAATTTATATTATTTTGTAAATGCTATTATAATGGATGAATAAAAAATGGTAGGGCCTACCTAAGATTTTATGATTACACACATCAATAGCTATACTTTCCTGAAGAAAAATCCAACTTGGCACTTCTTTTCCAGCTACTATCTGCTGCATTTGAAACATACATTTAGTGTCTTTATGAAGCAATAATACCAGTATAATACTTACCTGTTTTGAACAAACTTTGCAAACTATTACTACAACAGGCCTACTGTCAGCTGTGAGTCTAGGGTCCTATTGAATCCTCTGTTTAAACATACCCTTCTCACAGATTTGTTTTGGCATATTTGAAGGTGTAATTCACAACTCAGTGAAATAGGTAAATACAATTTAAAAATTTTAAAAAATTATCTAAAACAACCATGTTGTTTGCAACAGTCTACAATGGTGAGGTGAGATGTATGATGGGGCCTCGGGAAGGTAGGAAGAGGACACATTACATGGCTTTAAGAAGGGAGGGGGAGGACATTGTAGCCCCTTTTTCATCCTTCAGGACAAAGGCTGGAGTAAAAATTTACAAAATAGGGGAGAATTAATTAGAGTGAGCTGATAGGACTGAGTTTTGAATATAATCCAATAATATATTTGTCCACATATCCAAGCATTTCAATCTGCATCATTTAGGTAGACCAAAAGGGAAAGAGTTAAATATTTAGAATGTGCAAATCCTAAAGCAATATTTCCAGGCAGGTTTATAAACATTAACATACTTGAAATGAATTTTAAGTCAACCACCTTGAAATCTATAAGAGAAATATTTATTTTATTTAGCACAAAAAGATAAGTATTAGCAAGATATATTTGAATTTACAAAAGGTAAGCATGGAAAATGTATACCTATATAAAAAGGTTTATAGGCCTATATAATTATTTATTTAGGGCAAACTTTGAAAATTTACGACATAATTTTCTCTCAAAAGGTTGGACACATTTAACAAGCTCCTATATTAGATTATATTTTTTTTTAAAACAGGATTCTAATAAAAGATTAACCTATTACTTTTCTTATTTTTCAAATAGACCAATTGAACAACTTCCAAACTCATCATCACACATTATTCAATAAAACAGACTCGAACAACATCTCATAATTTCATTTATATTCCTTCTAGTCAAAAAGAACTTTCAATAAAGATTCATATTTTATTTCCTGAAAGTACTAGTTAACAAAGTTTCAAGGTTAATATTACATATCCTTAAGTCAATCAGACTCGAACTTCATTCCATTATTAAATTTAAATTTACACTACTCAGAAGGACTTCAAATAAAGATTAACATTTTATATCTTTATTTCCTGAAAGGACTAATAAACAGAGTTTCAAAATTAACATTTATATTATAACTTTAAATCACCCAAACTCAAACAATGTTCCATTATTAAATTGGTATTTAGTTATATTCAGGATTATTAAGTTTTACTTTTAATTATATAAAGGCCGAAAAGGAATTTGGCAATACAAATAATCAAAAATTAAACTTTGCTCTTACCTTGTATAAGATGTAATAGTGTTACATGGGAGGGGAATGTGTGAAGAGACTACTAGTCAGTAAAGCCCTAGAGTAACCATCTAGACGTTTCTTGATGGTGGTGGCAGGTTTTAGCACTGGACACACCACTATGCGTTTGTGGTGGGAATGATTTTGTCTTGAAGTGGAGTCAGTCAATCTAACGGTACATCATATTGTGGCTGCACATACACATCATGAGCTCCGGGAGTGTGGCATATAGGCGGTTCACAAGAACACCGTAAAATTGGGGCACATGGTAAATTTTAATGATCATTACATTACCCTGTCAACTTTTATTTGAGGTTCCTTTACTATTAATATGCTTGTAGCCCAGGATGATGCTACAATGTATGGCATAGCTTTAGGAAAGGAGGAGGAGGATGTTGGGTGTGGCTTAGGGGATAAGGGGGAGGCTGTATGACATGGCCTTGTGGAAAGAGGGGGGGATTATGTATGATATGGCCTCGAGAAAAGAGGGGTGATGATGTATGACATGGCCTGAGGAAGGAAGGGGGAGGATGTATGACATGAATTTTGGAAGGGAGAGGGAGGATGCATGACATGAATTTGGGAAGGGAGGATGAGGATCTACGACATGACATATGGAAGGGAGGACGAGGATGTATGACATAGATTCAGGAAGGGAGGAGGATGTATGACGTGGCTTTGGGAAGGGAGGAGGAAGATGTATCATGTGGCTTCGAGAAGGGATGGAGGAGGACATCTGACATGGATTAAGGAAGGAAGGGGGAGGCTGTATAGTATGGCTTAAGGAAGGAACGGGGAGGATGTATAACATGGCTTAGGGAAGGGAGGAGAGAGTATGTATGGCATGACCTCGAGAAGGGAGGGAGAGGATGTATGACATGTCTTTGGGAAGGGAAGAGAGGATGCATGACATAGCTTCAGGAAGGGAGGAGAAGGATGTATGATGTGGCTTTTGGAAGGGAGGACACGGATTTATGACATAGTTTCAAGAAGGGAGAAGGATGTATGACATGGCTTAGGGAAGGGTGGACGAGGACGTATGGCATGGCTTTGGGAAGGGTGGATGAGGACGTATGGCATGGCTTCGGGAAGGGTGGATGAGGACGTATGGCATGGCTTTGGGAAGGGTGGAGAAGGATGTATGATGTGGCTTTTGGAAGGGAGGACAAGGATGTATGATGTGGCTTTTGGAAGGGAGGACAAGGATGTATCACGTGGCTTTGGGAAGGGTGGACGAGGACGTATGGCATGGCTTTGGGAAGGGTGGATGAGGACTGTATGACATGTCTTCGGGAAGGGTGGATGAGGACGTATGGCATGGCTTTGGGAAGGGTGGATGAGGACGTATGACATGTCTTTGGGAAGGGTGGATGAGGACGTATGGCATGGCTTTGGGAAGGGTGGGTGAGGACGTATGGCATGGCTTTTGCAAGTGAAGGGAAGGACATGTGACTTCAGGAAGGGACCCACCTCGGCGGAGTATCTAGCTAACACGCTAGTTTTGTGTTGAGCTAGACTCCCAAGGACGGGGAGATCAAGGTTCAAATCTCACTTGGGTGAACCGCGGGTGGTTTTTCTTAAATGATTTTCCACTCTCCATCCACGCAAATGAGGTTTCACTACCTTTACATTCAACCTTCCCAATTCCTAACCTATTAGCATAATAGCGTATAGCCCAAACAGATAGTAAGACACAGTGAGCTAAGTATTATTCCGGAAGAGAGGCGGAGGATGTATGATGTGGCTTTGGCAAGGGAGGATGGGGACATATTATGTGGCTTTGGGAGGGGTGGGGGAGGACGAATGACATGGCTTTGGTATGGGAGGGGGTGGACATATGACATGACTTTGGGAAGGGTGGAAAATGACATATCATGTAGCTTTGGTAGGGGTGAGGGAAATTGTATTACATGGTTTTGGCAAGCGAGGGTGTGGACATATGACATGACTTTGGGAAGGGTGGAGGATGACATCATGTGGCTTTGGGAGGGGTGGGGGAGATTGTATAATGTGGCTTTGAGAAGGGATGGGAAGGATGTGTGACATGGATCGACAAGGGAGGGAGAGTATGCTTCACCACCACCATTACCACCTACATCTCCTGTTGCCCTCTCAATACCTTCTTTCCTTAAAGCCGCTTTAGTTCCAAACCCTCAAGCATTTCAAATAGCACAGGTGAATGCACAGTTGCTTTTAGGTCATCTATAGGAATTTCAAGGGTTTTTTTTCTGTTTCTTTTCATGCCATTGTTGTGAGTGAGAGCTGGTTAAAACCAAGCCTTTTTTCTAACTTAGTAAATTTACCTGACTCTGAGCTGGTGAGAAACGACAGATGGAGTAAGGCAGGGGCGGCGTTGCAATATTTGTAAATAATAATTGAAAAATTCTGGCCACATCTTATAGTGCCCACTCAGCGGTACCAGAATATATTATATTATAGTTGTGTACTTCCCAAATACTTTCCGATTAAAACTTTTATTGCAGTGGTCTATAAACCACCGGAGCTATTTTGAGTATGCAATGGCTGACCATGTTTCAAACTATGAACACTTGATAGTGATGGGTTATTTTAACACAGACCTCGTAGTTAAATCTAATGACTCAAGTAACCTTTTGGAAATGTTCTCATATCTTAATTTGACAGTATGCTCTCTTGATGCTACACATCAAACCACTACATCTCATACTTGGCTCGATTTAATATTTACAAATCAACCAGACAGATTCTTGCCCCTGGGGTCATTCCACGTCAGTTCAACCAGTCCATGTTACCTAAGGTCTAAGATTTTGATGAAATTTGGTTATACTCAATCCCTCCACGGCGGTAACTTTCACTTAGTGCTTTGAACTGCTTCTGAGGCCTTCTCTGCAAGCTTCAGATAGATTGTTAAATGATACAATAGTTCCTCTAACTTTGTGTGCAAGAAATGTAGGTGTAATAATGAACACAAGTTTGACTTGGGTGGACCATGTGACCAACATTTGCAAAAAAAANCATTTGCAAAAAAAAAAAAACCATGCTGCTATACACTCTCAAAAGACCTAAACATTTCTTACCACCTGAACTTAAAGCTTTGCTTGTACAAAGTCTGATACTGCCTCAGTTTGATTACTGTGACAGTCTATACAATGACCTAACAAAGGAACTATCT
Organism: Timema californicum; assembly: GCA_902141385.1. Taxonomy (NCBI): domain Eukaryota; kingdom Metazoa; phylum Arthropoda; class Insecta; order Phasmatodea; family Timematidae; genus Timema; species Timema californicum. The sequence continues at coordinate 10,576 of CABFOW010007681.1, read as the reverse complement.
ATTTGACTCCAACACTTACAAGACTAATGTGTCCGTTTAATTTACAATCTCATTTTAGCTTTCAAAATCCTCAACTTATAATTCCCAAAGCATTTTTTACCCCGTTTTCAGTTCATGAAGAATCAACGTCGGCTTAATACACGTGGTAGCAATTATTCAGTTCTCTGTACACCCTTACACAAATCCTGGTCCTACTTTCAGTCCTTCACTGTAGCGACATCTCGGGCACGGAATGAGCTACCTACCAATACTAGGAATTTGACTACCGGTATGCGAACTGCTTTTAAAAAAAGAACTATATGCATTCATTAAAATAAGAACTTAACTTTAGGTTTTTGGTCTTGAGTAGATGAGAAGCTAAACTGGATAAATGTGTATGTAGGTCTTTGTCTAAAATTAATTGTTTATAATGAAAAACACATTAATATAAATTTTGTAGTATTAATGATTTGTTAATTTGGTGAATAAAATTGCTCTATGATTGAGATAAAATTTGCAATAATTTATCATGCAATAAAGTTTGTTAATGTGGTTGGTTTAAAATGTATTTTCTAATTGTTTGGTTTCAGTATTCCTTCATTATAATTTTTGTAACCTGGTTAAGCGTAAGACAAGGTGTAACACCTTAACTTCGCCAGCATAACTAAAGACATTTAAATAAATAAAAGACGTATGACATGGCTTTGGGAAGGGAGGTGAAACGTGTGCTTGGCCTGCATGACTAAGTTTTTCCTAAGAATTGAAGAATTGTTATTTTAAATAGTCAAAAGTACTGTAGACCTATATGCATTTATATGCATGTTGCATATTCACCCAAAATATCCACTAACATGAAATAGCAACAGTATGAATGATAAAACTGAGTAACTTTGTTAGATATATAAAATACTCTTTTTTGTAAAGCTTGCATATCATTATTATCAAAGGGAAAAAGCATGCAAAATCCATAGGCCATTCTCTTAGGGCTACTCCCGCTCTTCTTGCTTCTCCTGTACCTTTGTTTGCCTTCTGAAATAGAAGGGCCAAATCCTTACATCAGAGGCAAGGTTCCCTTTGAAACTTTGGAATTTGTGCCTCGGAAGACATATCTATACTACCTGGAGATTGGTTCATCTTTTAATAGGTCACATCTCATCCTTCTCACAGGGAATATTCATATCATGAGTTTTGGCCTTTGTCATCCTACTTTTCACTGTCCAATATTTTATTTTTCGTCCTGATCATCGTCTTCATTATTTGAGTTGTCATTCTCAGTGTCTCGGCTGTTTCTTTTTTGCCAGTATCGTCTTAATTCTATCTTCTCTTAGTGTCTTCTTTTTCCGTTTGGGATATTAATGTTACAACCTCATCTAGGAGCTTCCACAGGATGCCATCTCTTAATATGTTGTGTATGCTACATCCTTGGAGCACTTCCTGTTGCTTGTTCCGCAGATGCTGCGTGTTTCCGCATTCATAGACAATGTGCTCTGGTGTTGCCTCCTCTCTGCAGTTGCATACACTAGTCTCAGTAAGTCCTCTGTTGTACGGGCCTTGTCCGGTGGTGTCCTGGGTGGATTGCAGGTGTCCAAGTTCCAGTTGCTCCTGGACATTTGGGAATAGATTAAAAGTACTCTTGCCTTTAGTGCTTCTCACCCAGTTATCTAGCCACTCTCCAAGCTTGACTCTTCTGATCTCCACTGACGTCACTCTGGTTCTGGTGAGCACTTCTACTTTATGGAGGTCTCCTTTCTTCAGTCACTACCCAGCACCTCTCTCTAACTTCTAGGTCCAACAGACAAATCACTAGTGTGACACTTAGCGCATCTGTTGATCTTGTCAAATATAATATTATAGGTATAAATGGGTGGTCTTTGCGGGTGCTAGTTTCAGTTTGACCCTTTTGTACTAAGTGTCTAGAACTTCTAGTACCCTATTGGCCTTGGTTCCCAGCTGTAGTCTCAAGTCACCTTCGACTATCACCAACAGGTAAGGCCACCAATCCCACCATTTCAGGGAGTGACTTAATTTCCTGCGATCAAGGCTTTATTTCCACATTCCAAATATAGGTCTGCTTTTTGAACCTCGGGGACACCTCTTGGTCAGTTTTTTACTTAAGGATAGTCCAGGACATTTAATTTCTTACATTCTCTTAAACAGGGCTGGCCACCATAGATTGTTAAAGGCTCCAAAGATATCTATGCACATCCCAATCATATATTTGGCCCGTGACTCATCTATTAGGTTCATAGCCTTGGATATTGCGCCTTCCTTTGACCTTACCTGACTAAACCCAGCTTGGCTGGTGCATTCATACCTCCACTTGGTGGTTCTGCGGTCTTGCACAGAAGATCTTTTCTTAAAGTCTACCATAGGTGTTTAGTAAACATAGGCCTATATGACTTTTGTCCTAGCTCCTTTACTTAGAATGATAACCTCACTCTGTTTCCATATGTTCGACACCCTGCCTTATACAAGCCATTCATTCAAAAGCGATCAGATCTGTTTTCTGCAGCACCTCGACCTTAATACCATCAGGTCCAGACGCTTTGTTTTTATTCATTGAAGCTATGAACTTTTGATCTCTTCCCCATATATATTATAGCTATAGTGTTTTCTTGCTTTTTTTTATAGACTGATATTCTAATATTGTTTTTAATGTACTGTATTGTGTCATGCTACTATTTCAATTTTTCCACATATTTGCACTTGGGTTGGAGATTAGGTAAGCAGTAAAATTTAAAATAATTGTAGGCATATGTGTATGGGGGAAGAGTGGGACACCATTTTGGGTGGGTGGGGGATATTCAATACACTCCACTGGGATTTAAACCCTGATATTCCTGTCATATACATTTTACTGATTGTGAGACTCTAGAATTGGTAGAAGATATAAACACAAGTACTAAGTAGCACATTAATTTTATTTTTTAAATAGTCTTTAATTACATTCTCATTTTATAATCCAAGTTTATTAAATTTTAAAATTATTTCTATTTTTACTTGTCAACCTTCCTTGGTTAGTTATAATTATGTATCTCTCCCCTGTCACCTATCCCCCCTTATAATACCATCTGTAAATCTACAGGATTCCAAGACCTTTATGAGCAACTTACTTGCGTTCGTGCTTTCTTGTACTATAAAAACAGATCAGAAATCAAATCTAAACACAAATTAAACATTCTTATTTCATTTCAGGTGCAGATAAAGCAATGGGGAGAGTAAACACAGCTAGGTTAATGTCAGGTAAGGTATACATTTGGTTGGTGTCCAACCACAAAACTAACAATTATAAGTGTATATGTATATATTAAGCTCCTATTAATATTATTACTGTGATGATTATTATTAACATTTGAGCATCAGCACCACAATACCAGTAGGCCCACCATCAAAGGTTATTAACAACTTAATCTAAGGAATAGAAAATGAGAAGGGTAATTTAAATGAAAGGCACCCACATGTATCATACAGAAGATAGGAAAATGAAACTGAAAACCTTCTCCAGTTCACTCACCTGGTTATTGTACTTTGACCTCCCTATCACCAGTGAATAAGTCTTGTCATTGCGCTAGTTTTAATGTGTATTTATTTGTGTTTGTAATTAGCTCTTGTTTGTTGGCCTTGCCTTGCTTAACACAGTCGTCATTCACCTTAGGTACTGACAAAAGCTCATTTCATGTCAAATAACCTAATGGCATGTGCCCTTATTTACTTACTCCATGGCATTAGGATCTCGAAAGCCCATTTCAGCAAGCTTACAAAAGTACACCACCTATCCCTATCTTAAGCTAGTTCTATCCAGTCCACCTCATTGCTCTCTATCCCTATCTTGCGATAGTTACTCTAGTCCCCCTCATTACACCCAAGCTATTTCTGGTACATTCTAATGTTTTCCTCCCATGTGCACTTACCTCTCAGATTGTCTATTTTTTTGACTCTATAGATATATACAAGCTAGATATAAAATATTTTTTTCAAATTCTTCTGGGCATAAATGGCCCCATGGCACCATTTTGAAAAAGTATATCCTGCTCAAAAATGTTGCTCTGATTTGGATTATAATTTTTTTAAATATTCATAATGCAGGGTATCTACCATCCGGGAAAACTGGAACTAGCCAGAAATTTTAAAGTGGTTGGGGGAAAAGGGAATAAGTTGGGAATTTATTAAATTACAAAAAGAAATATCTGGGAAAATATTTTTTTTCTCAAAATATGAAATATAATAATCATTAAATCAGTAAATTACAATCTGATTCAAACTGTCTTCTTTTTTTTGTAGCTGTGTAATATATATTATAATTTTCTAATTCCTACCTTGTAGACTATGTTAATACAAATAAAAAAAAACTTGTGTATTTAAATTTTAAAACTTATTATTATTACTACTATTCACAAAAAAATTATTATTAATAAAAGGTGGAAGAGGGGGGCGTGGGTGTAGACGGGTGTGACATACTTTTGAATCAGAAATTTTAGGAAATGATCTGGGAAAAGTTGAGAATTTCATTGGTCAAGTTGAGTAGACACCATGTAATATAACGGTCACTCTCCTGTGACGCCTGCACATGATGGATTGGGGAGTTTGGTGGTGGATCAGTTACAATACATGCATGGTTGGAGGCGCTACTGATCACGAGGAGATCAAGGTTTGAATCTCAGCGGGATGTACTTAGGGTAGTTTTCCCAAAATGGTTTTCCACTATCCCTTCATGCAAATGCAAATTAACTTCCTCTAAATATAACCTTTCTTATACCTAAGGGCATTAGTGTATTTATTAAATAAGCATACAACCCATACGAGTAGTAAGGTGAGGTAAGAAAAAAATTTACAAATTACAGTATGACACATATGTTTGGATTTTACAGTGTGTTTTATTAAGCGAAAGATACACTTGATAGGACAGATGGAAGGTTATATATGGGAAGGTATAGGATGTAGCAAGCTACAAGTGTCTTACGAGGCCCACTTGTCTCCTGGTCACTCAACCCAACTGAATCACTAATTGCCCTATGGAACACCGTCATTGGTGATGTCGATACAGCAGCCTTCGAGGCGGAATTAATCAATCTCAAACCATGGACAAACTCCCATGTTGTCACACACATAATCGTTTAATTCGGCACCTCCCAGTGAACTTCCTTATGCTCCTCACATCTTTTGGCCTCAGGTCCTTTCCTGTGATCTGCTCTTAACACCGGAACCAATCAGAGAGTTGAACCCTCACCCAATCAGGGTTGACATACTGCTTAATTAACGATTATCAGTTGAATTGAGTGTTCAGCGCCTTCCCCAGGTTTCTGCCAAATCATACTTGTTTGCTAGTAATTATCATCATGAACTGTTTCCAGGCTGTGGCTGGGTCTGTTTAGTAAAATGCCTCCATCTCCCTATGTTCTTCCACCATTCTTCATCCCTCCTGCACTCTCTTCCACTCTCCTCCTCTCACTTGAACATTTACTGATATCTGTTCCATCTCTTCTTTGGTCTCCATTGTGGTCTCTTCCCTACATACTTCATATCCATTAATCTTCTTGGAATCCTCTCTTCTTCCCATCCTCATTATAGTCCATACCATATATAATCCTAGCTTCCTCTACTATATCATGTACTCCTTGTACCTCAACTCTAGACCGTACATCTTCATTCCTAATCCTATCTCTTCTGGTGACAGCTAGTATGCTCCTTAAAAACTTCATTCCCATGGCCTCCACTTTCCTTGTTTCTCTTTTATCCAAAGTCCAAGTTTCCGCTGCATATGTTATGGGCATGAAGTATGTTCTATACAGCACTTCTTACACTTTAGGGGTACTTCTCTTTTCCATAGTATGTCTCTTACACCCTCCATACCATCAAGTTATCTGCAAACATCATTGCTTTCATTTTCTCCTCGCTTAGTTTCCCTGCCACTTGATTCATGACAATTTCTATCACCATTACAAATAGTAATGGCGAGAGGGCACTTTCCTGATGGACTCAATTTTTTAATTGGAACCACACTGTCCGCCCTCTTTCCGTATTTACACAACTTATATTATTGTCATACATCCTTGCTCTCATTGCCACTCCTCTTTCTACTCCAGTCTCCTCCATTGCTTTTCATACTCTCTTTCTATCCACACTATAATAGGTTTTCCCTATATCCATAAATGCCATTACCAGATCCTTTCCAAACTCATATCTCTTTTCCATCAACTGTCTAATTTCAAATATTAAATCTATCGTTGACCTCTTCTCTCTGAACCAAAGTTGATTTTCCATCTTCTCTTCATGCTTTTCCTCATTCTCCTTTCTAGAATCTTTTTGTACATTTTCGCGTATTGACACATCAGTGTTATGCCTCTATAATTTTCACACCTCTTCCTATCCAGTTTCTTGAATAATGGTAATATAATACCTTTTGTCCAATCCTCTGGCACTTTCTTCTCCTTCCACACTGCCCTTGCTACTCTATACCACCATTGTAGACCCATTTCTCCTGATGATGTTACCATTTCCACTGTGAGTTCATCCACTCCTGGTGCCTTTCTCTTCCTCATCCTTTTCAAGGCTTCTACCTCCTTCCAAGCTAGGTCCACTACTTCCTCCTCCAGCCCTCCATCAATTTCCTTCTCTTCTTCTTCCTCCTGTACCAATCCTTCCCCCTCAGGGTTCAACAATCTCTCAAAATATGATTTGTATGGCTTCTTTACCTCCTCATCCCTCTCAATTATCCTTCCTTTTTCATCCATCATTCGGACCTCTTTCCTATTTTCCTCCTCCTTTTGCTCACTTGACTATACAATATTTTCTTGATCCCTTCCTTATCAATCTTTAGCACTTTTATCGACTTTTCTATTGATGTTTTTCTCCTTTCTCTTACTATCTTCTTTGCATTTCTATTTTTCTCCCTTTTTCTCCTTATACTTATCCTATGTCTATTTTGTTATTTTTGTGTTCCATTCTCTTAATGCACGGTTCTTGGCATTCACTGCTTCCTTTACCTTTTCGTTCTACCGTGGAGTTTCCTTCCATTTTCTCTTTCCACTAGTTCTTCCACAAATCTCCTATGCCACTTCCATCATACATGTTTTGAAACTTGGCCACTCCTCTTCTCCTTAAATGTCATCCTTTGGTAGTGCTCCTCCTACTCTTGCTCCCCTCCTCCAGCCTTTCATGTCGGTGACTAATAGTCTATGGTCCCCATCCAAAGACACACCTGGCAGGGCCTTAATGTTCATTGTGCCTTTGCTTCTTTATCTAATAGAAAATAGTCATTTATGGATTTTTGCTCCCCATTCCATTTATAGCCTGTTATCTCATGAGTGTTTGCTAGTAATACGATATTTAATCCATGCCTTAGTAGCTTCCTGCACTTCATTTCTCATATTGATAAAGAAATAAATATTGCATAAATTGGGAGCACTAGTCTACAAGACAACTTTTTTTAGCACCATGTCTTACTACCTGTTCAAGATGCACATGTGAATGTTAGGAATGCCAGGCCTCCACCGTGTTTCGGATTCCACGTTAAACTGTAGGTCCTTCATTTCATTTCACAATCACCCTACCATTACACATTAGCGTAAGTGCGTGTAACCCAAACGGGAAATAAGACGCGGTGCTAATAATAATAATAAGATGCACACATACATATTAATTAGGCTAAATGAGTAAGAGATGAGAAAGGCTAACATTAGGGAAGAGTATCCACATTTGTGTGAAGAGAGTGTGGAAAACCATTTTAAAAAAACCTTAAAATAAACACAACTGGAATTCGAACCCCTTATAATAATACATTTAAATGGTAAAATCAAGGCTACCACCTTTTCTCACACTTAACCAATACAATTAATATGAACTTTATCACTATGATATACATAGAAACACACAAATAATGAAATAGAAAAACTAAAGCTAAAATAAACATGGATTACATAATATGAGAACCAGATATCAATTTAACACAAACATGGTGACCATAAATCAATTTAATACAAACAAATAATTCACACGCGTGCTTACAAGCAGGTGTGCTTACACTTCACACACTCAAATCTTGCAAATGAGCTTCAACATGCAGATTATTTGCGACTTTTTGCTTGAAACCATTCAATTCTAATTTATTTAGATCATTAGCTTAGGTTATGGAATTCCATGAATGATAAGTTGAAACAGTGGAATAATTTGAGTAATGATTGGCATTATGAAGACAAATGAATGCAATTGAGTTTTCTTGTGATCGAGTGTTGAAATTATTATTAGAGTTGAGTGAGCTTATACATGAAGAAAGGTATTGTGGGGAGTTGAAAGTCATTAGTTTGTTTATGGTCATCGAGTGTAGAGTTTGTCTTTCTTCTAGCCGTAGTCAAGTTAATTTCTAATAGTATTGGGAAATATGATTATGTGACCAGAAGTCAAATATAAATCTAACACATGTGTTTTGGAGTCTTTGTAGTCTTAGATGAGGATCTATGTGATGATAAGTTTTATTATGTATGCAGAAGTTTAGCTTATCTCCCTGTCATTGGCAGTCTAGTGATGCCTTAGACCATGCGACCACCGTAGCAGTTAAGACTAAGCCGAGACCCTTACAATGACTTAATTATTTATTAACCAATCAATACTATTCATTATTTATCTCACAAATATTAGGTTAATTTTGCCTTCAAAACCACAAATATCAACTTTTTCATCCTGGGGAAAACAATGAAAAGGGTGTTTTGTGTGGTTGATGAATTTAAAAACATAATGATTTTTTTCATATACATTGACGTCTGGTGTGTTTGTGCTTAAGGTACTTGTGCTCATGTTTGTATCTTCTAGTTCAATATGAACATTATTTAAACTTTTTGTTGGTAATATAAAAAAACTATAGAAAGATTAGGACTGGGGCAATAAGCTATTTTCATGATGGCTACAAAAAAGGAAAACCTGGAAAAGTCAGGGAATTCATCTAAAAATAAGGAAAAGTCATGGGATTAAAAAATATATCTAAAATATCTAATTAATTTTGCTACTAAACACTAGAACAAAAGTTAATAATATTTGGGTTATTGTCTACAAACTGGGTATTTTGAGAGTGAAAATTGGAGAAATTCAAAAGTGAAAAAAAGTATATTGCATTTCTATAATTAAGTTATAAACATTATTAAAATGATGACATTTAAAGGAACACTTAATTTTTATTATTATTTCATTATTTATTTGCAAATATTAACATATAGGTTAACAGGGGAATGATTCCACAAGCAGGGGAATGACTTAAAGTATAATATTTTTTAACTAATGTTGCTAACCTTCAATTTTAACTTAAAATATGTTTCATAAAAACATTTTGCAAACATTAAACATTAAATCAATAATTGTAAAGAAAGTGAAATTAAAAAACATTTAGCTCTAATGCTGTTCAAATACATCAACTGCAGTTGGAAATTTATAAAACACTCTGTTCCCACGTAACACAAGGGATGGTTCTGGAAGAATTGAAACTATTTGTTCAAATGAAATGTATGAAACATCATCTTCATCGTGTTTGAATAGCTGAATTCCTTTTTGGTCACTAACTCTAAAGTACATTACTTTGATGTCACCTCTTCCTCTACTTGGTTCTGGCAAACTGCAACGTACCTATATTTACGATTTTGTTTGGAAAATTAGTTCCAGTTAATTGAATGAGTACAAATGTCCCGGTATTAAAATTTTCTACACTTAAAGAGAACCTATTTACTGAAACATTGTTTTCATTGCTTTTATCATCTTCACTACTGGAGTAAACATCTTCATAACGCAACTCTTTGCATTGTTTTGGCTGATGACCGACAGCAAGTTCATCTTCCTCAAAACATGATATTTTAGATTCATATCTTAATGTGCCAATTTCATAATGTGTGCACCATTGACACTTAAAACAACTAAGTTTTCGTAAGCTCAGAATACCAGATTTTGCATCCCCAACTACTTGATGTACTTGCATGGTACCATAAAAAAGTTTCAAGCATATTTGTTCCAACTGTAATGATACATTTTCAATTTGGTCATTGGCTATTGCAATAATATCTACACCAAGAACATTTTCAGTTAGAGTTGTTATTAAAGTCTCAAATGGGGCAACAAGCCTTTCTGCTGTCCCTTTACATACTGCCCTAACAGCACCGGGAGCACCTTTCCCATGGCCAGCTTCCAAATAATCCCAAGTAAATTTATTTAATTTGGGGTAGAATTTATCAAGTTTTGTTTGCAAAACATGGTTTTGTTGCGATATTGTGTGGCTGGACTATCACTTAAAAAGTGAAGTGTGTCGACCTCATAATTATTTTCAATGTAGTTCAAAACTGGTTGGAGGTGAGCCTAGATAGCTGGTACATTGTGCTGGAGGGATTCTGATGGCGTACTAAAGCATTTAGTTGTCATCTCCCCATTAGCTTCTCTCGAGTAAACAACAATAGTATGCAGTGATATCTGTTGTCGTGATCCACCAAAGTGAGACCTTTGAGTTTCCTCAGCATATTTTAAAGAGTAGTGAAAGGTCTTTGGATAGTTTAATTTAATTTGTTCAACTTCAACAAAACCAGTACTCGTTTGTTTCATTATTTTTATTTCACAGTTAATATCCTGA
>CABFOW010007680.1:1314-22501 GCA_902141385.1 Timema californicum | reverse complement strand
CATATAAATTTAAAGGATAGTAAGACGTGGTGTTAAAAATACCTTATGGTTATTTCTACATATCTTACTAGACATTCAGCTTATCCATGACTTGATAATTTTCGCTATTCTGAGAAAATAAGTTACTTATTTTAAAGCAAAACTATATATATATTTTTTACATCTAATTCTCACACTTTAACTTAAAGTGACTGCCATTAATAGTCCCTATTTACCGACGAGATTGTTTCTTTGAGTGAGGACTTTGCTGTAGACAAGGAGGTCTCCAGGACAAATCTGCATGGGGGGGATGACGACAATGGAACTCCGCCTGGCTCTAGGAGAGCTGCACTCAGAACTCCTGAAACAGATCAGACCATTTTAAACAAATAATATTGAGCGTGGGTGTTTCAATCAAACTTTCTTCTTGAACAAATTAATTTATCCGTATTCAACTAAATTTTCCTTGGTCAACATCAAGATAATTAAAAATTAAAATTGATCCAAATCAGCTATGAGTAAGATCCGGATCTTTGTGATCTAAAATGATCAAATAATGACTATAAAATTACCTAAGATATTCTAAAAAAAATACTCAAAATGTATTTTAAAAACAACTAAAAATATGAACAAAAACTTGTACTTAATGCACACAATTAAATCAAACACTTGCTTTACACATGGAAACCAAAGATATATATATGATATGAAAAGCCTCTAACAACTGACCTCCAGAATTTTGCTAAACGTAACATTGCTTTACAAATATTTTCTTCAGAAGTAATGACTATCCCCTGTCAACTGGAGACGACTGAATTATATCCTTTCATACATATCTTAAACAAATAAATTCTGATTTGTATTCTCATAATATCCACAAAATACTTAATTGTCTCCATTCAGACCGTTTACAAATAAACGACTTTAACAAAAATCCTGATTTGTATCCACTGTAATTATTTGCATATATCCACAAAATCCTGAATTGTATCCCTACTTAGTGGTTTTTAATAGGACTCTTTTTTAAACAAGCACCACAAATAAAAAGGTTGATTTGTTTCCATTTAATTGTGGTGCAACTTGTCTGATAGATGACAGCAGCAGAGACTTTCTTTAACTCATTCCGTACTTACTAGAGAGCAGCATTATCTCTATTTTAATATAAGATATATGTACTTTTTACTTATTCTCTTATTACTTTAAAATCTAAACATGGATTTAACTTATTAGACTTACCTATGTATAAAGTGCTTGTTTTATACACAATTAGATATATATTTTTTATATATTCTTTTACTTATATATATATATATATATATATATGTGTGTGTGCTTTTTATATATATATATATATGTGTGTGCTTTGAAAATCAGATCACACACATTGTGATTCCCTGTGGATACTTTGTTTTGTATAGCAGGCGTGCCGAGGAGCTACCTAGGCATGCACTTTCTTACCACTGCCCTTACTATAGAGGGCAAATAGAGAGTATTTTACGGGTGAATCTCCAATAAAAGTGACATTTCACATAAGGTAGATGGAGGGTAAAGGTACTCACATAGTTTTTCTTATACCAACTATTGAAACATTAGTTCTCACACTGGTCTATTATTTGTCTCAGAATAACTGAAGGTTGTGAACAGATCTATGAAACATCCGTTCTTAAAAGGGTATAATGTTTGTCTCAGTAAAAATTATTGATAGCTTTTATGAAAAAATACTTATTCAAGGGTAGTTTATTTGTAATTGATATTTGAGGATCGAGTTACAAACCATAATAGTTTATCTTATTAAAGGATGTAGGCCCACCATTTATTTTAGTAGTTTTAACGATAACATTCTTAGTTGTTTTAATAAGTATAAATGAGGCTATTAGCATCTGAATTTGTGATAGTTGTTACATATAAGATCAATGTACTTTTTTGTTATCACAATGTCATACTTATGTTTTTATCAAATCTTTAAGCGTTGATAGGAGTTTTGTATTGGTGTTTGATATTCAAAACTAAACAAACTTCACCGTAGCCGAGAGGCCTTAGCAACAACACACCTAAAATAAAGACACCATAATTTTATTTTTTACTTCTCTGGAAAAATTGTCTAGATAAATAGGGTATATTTTTAATTTTTAAGATTATATTCTTATTTTATTATTTCATCTTTGATTTTCGTTGCACCATAGCAATTGTAATTTAAAAATTCAAGTCTCCAAGTTTGTTTAAAGACATTAGATTTCTGGCAAGTTAGAAACTCTCCTCCTCCCAAACGGAATATTTAAGGTTGGCGAAATACATGAGAATGGATATGATAACTTTTGCTCTGTCTGGAACAGATGAGTACCTACTTTTTAAATCTAACTAACTACTTAACTTCAAGATGAGAGTCAAGTACACTATCCTTGCAATCAACTTTGCCAACAAGAGGAGTCAGGCACATAATCCTTTCAGCCAAACCTACATTCATAATGAGAGTGAAACTTCGTTTATTATGTAACAAGCTGGATCCAACATGTTGGAAGACAAAACATGTGGAAAAGTAAGCTGCGTTTATTCTAGCCAACTTGTTGTACCAACATCCTGGTTCTTTCACCTTTTTTTAAATCAGTCTACACATTTCTAGCCATGGATAACGACGTATAACTTGCCGTTTCTTCATTTATTGTAATGACAGGAAGTGTACTCTTGCAGAAGAACCAAAACTTAAGAAACGGTAGGGCGTTCAATGTTTTTTTTGCTAAACGTCGAATTGAAGGTGTGTACATGGGGATAATGAGTTACCTACATTTGTAAAAGTGAAGTTGATAGCTTTGTACACATGTAACATCACAAAGAACAGACTACATTTGATATAGATCAATTAAGAATTTATTGACCGAAGCTATTATTATTTATGCTTTTAGTGAGGAATTCTCCATCTAGATATATTCTGAAAATTGAAAAATGACACCTGGACACGGGTTCCGGGTTCGATTCCCGTGTTCAGGTGTAATTTTTCCATTTTCAGAATTTAAATCAATTAGTTTAACTGTATTAGCCTTGTTCCATTCTATGATCACAAAATTATGCAAGCCCCGATTTTGAAAGTTAAACTAATCTGAAAATAAAACACATGCTTCACCAAGGTTAGACACTCAATTCAACTCGATAGTGCATGCGCAGAGCATCCCAACTCGACACACATGTTGGGTTGGTCGTTTATTATCTCTAACAAATGATCCAACACAACACAACTTGTTGGCTCTGACCAGCTCGCCTAACACCAACATGTTGGCCAACATCCCCAACAAGTTGGGATCGGGTTTACCAATATGGTTAGCTGGGTATAGAGACGTGGGAGAAATGCAACGTGATGGACCTGCAATGTATTTGTTCAAAAACGCGATGTAATGGATATGCGATGTATTTGTAATGCGATGTAATTGTATATATACACAACCCTTCAATCCTATTGGTTGTACGTCAGAGTAGGGTTAGCTGGGTATAGAGAGGTGGGAGAAATTCAATGTGATGGACCTGCAATGTATTTGTTCCCAAAACGCGATGTAATGGACTTGCAATGTAATTGTATATATACGCCCCTTCAATCCTATTGGTTGTACGTCAGATTAGGGTTAGCTGTGTATAGAGAGGTGGGGGAAATGTGACGTGATGGACCTGCAATGTATTTGTTCCCAAAACGCGATGTAATGGACATGTGATGTAATGGTATAAACCCAATCCAAACAAATCAACAAAACTCTCACCAATCATAGAAGAACGTTATTATCTAGAACATGTATATTCAAAGAATGTCACAATATGGCACCAAAGTATTTAATAGGCAACAGCTATAATTTTTAATACTATAAACGAACCCTCCCGAACAAAACTTAACCTTTCAGGCATCAATACCTTTTTCATGAAATTTCAGGATCCAAAAATATTAAATTTTTCAAATTATTCAAAATATTAATTTATTTTAGTAAATTCTTCCTCGTGTACTAATTTTATACTAGATCATAGCTATTTGTAAAAATCAATCATTTGTAAAGTATCCTCATATAATTCTTTTAAAAGAAACACGAATATGTATTTATATTAATTGTTAAATATTATCATAGTGATAGTGCTGCTCTCTAGTAAGCACGGAATGAGTTAAGGAGAGTCTCCACTGCTGACATCTATCAGACAAGTGGCACCGCAATTAAATGAATACAAATCAGAATTAATACGATTCATCATTTTGTGGATATGATGAGAATGGATACAGATTACACTTTTTATTTGTGGTGCTTGTTTAAGAAAATGTCTGAATGTAGACCATTCAAAATTGATACAAGTCAGGATTTTGTGGATATAATAATTACAGTGGATACAAATCAGGATTTTTTTAAAAGTCGTTTATTTGAAAACTGTCTGAATGGAGACACTTCAGAATGGATACAATTCAGGATTTTGTGGATATTATGAGAATGGATACAAATCAGACTTTTTATTTGTGGTGATTGTTTAAGAAATGTCTGAATGGATAACATTCATAATCAGCTCCCCCTCGCAACGCAGCCCTCTCCAGCCTAGTTGCAGTCTCCCCAGGAATGTGTATATTTTTACAGACCTACGAAAAAAGAGGGTAAAACGTTAATTGCCCGCATTATCTTCTAATTACGGAGGAATTCACTGATAAAATAAATTGACCTATTGTAAGACAGAACACAAAATAATAATAATAATAATAATAATACGACTCTGTGATGAAAGTCTGCCACACCCACCCTGAATGTTTTCGGTCTTCCACACCCTCAGCCATGAGTTTAGGGGGTACGAGGGCACGTCTCCTCGTGAGAGCTGATGCTGGCGGTGCATGTTCTTCCCCTTCACCATCCTCTTTGAGACGTTCTTTAAGTTCTTCCACTTCTTCGCCGTGGCTGTGACGGTGGAACGTGGTGGGTTGGTCAGCCTGCAACACAGATTTTTACTTTTACTGAGTCTGTTTCTGATTTATGTCCCCGCTACAGCGTGAATTGAAAATTTATCTCGTCGGTTGAAGGGATTTAAAGGGCCCTTCACCTAAAATGTAGAAGAAAGTAATATATAATATACATTTAATTTTAATTTTAATAAATCACATTAATATAATCTAGATTAGATGATAGGTAATTTTTGTGTCAGAAATGTTACTAGCAATTTTAAACATAAAAAAAAAGCAAGAACGTGTAAATTTGTTTTAATAAGATAGAGCAAGGCTAGTAGAGCTAATTGGATGGGATCACAAAATCATCTTATATCATCAGTGAGGAATTTCCATGGCAATGGTCATTGACTCCCAGGGCTACTGCATTGGAAGGGAGGAAATGTTGAGCTCATCGGGAATTACGAACAATCTTATCAACATATATGCACAGTGCTGGATTAAGGGAGCGGTTGGGTGTGGGTGGGGGCTATAGGTGCTACAACCCTGGCCCCAGCTCCTGAACCATTCTGAACGGTCTTGTGCAACTTCAAAATTGCATTTTATTCCCTTATTTATGTGATTTTTTTCTAAATAATTTTGGTGAGTTTAGGAATATATTTTACTGTTCTCGATGCTTAGCTGTGCGGCTTTATATTTGACAGCGTTTTAATTTCTGTGATTTTTGGATTGTGTATTGTATATTGTGTATTGTTTTGCTTATATTAAGGATGAATATTCATTTGAAATTTTGATAATAGCCAGATTTCTTGGAGGTAAGAACAGATGATATATTATATCGAGTCAAACCAGATGGTGTTTCATTATGAGTCAGTGAAAACACTGTTCACCAACTATGACAACATTATGTGCGCCTTGAGTAATATATCCAAGAATATTGAAGAGAAGATTGATTCCCGACTGGAGTCAAAAGCTTTGCAAAAAAAAAATGCAGTTTGAGTCTGTTTTTTATAGTGTTTTTGGGCTGAAATTTTGGAAAGATTTGATAAAGCTAGTGCTAGCTCACAGAAACTTCCCCATACTTGTTATGACCCATCTAGAACCAAACGCACCCACTTGTCAGACTCGCTACTACGCAATAGCATAATTTTGTATGTCTACAATAGCTTACGCAAACACAATCGTATGCCGGAACTGTCGGAATAGCTTGTCGAGAGGAGATGAACACTGTCCATCTCTTGCATTTAGATAGCTGCGTTGGCTTGCGTTCATCCAATCAGAAAGAGTTAATGTCAGACCACATTAGTTAGATAAAGAATAGTTAAGTAATCTAGGAAAACATTACATGCAATATATAGTAGTATATATTTCATTTTAAAATTAATAACATTAATTTAATAGTTTATAATGTTTATTTATCTATACTTATGTAATTTTGAAGACTATAAATTACTTTAATTATGTACAGTACCTAGTCATAGTCTTTGGTTGTATGTGTCTGCTCTTTGCCTTTGTGTAATTTATTTTGTGTGGCACTTTATTTTTAAAATGGAATTTGACAATATTTAATAGAATGTGTAAAGCAATATCGCTCGTTCTATGACAAAAAAAAGAAAATTTATATAAGGACGAAGCACAGAAAAAGAGCAATGGGCAAAAAAGGCAGAGACTTTGATTGAAGTCACAAAAAGAGAAATATCAGGTTAGTATTTCAACAAAATCTTGAAAGTATATTTAATTTTATATACATATTTGACAAAGATACAGTCATTATTGTCTGAAACTACTATCATCACGTAGAAAAGTCGTAAAACTGTAAAACTGATAGCCGGTTTTAACCTGCGAAAAATATCTCAATACCGAACAAAACTTACTTTTTCCTAGACTGCATAGCTTAAAGACCCACAAAAGTGAATCTTAAGTTATAGCGTTATAGGAAGCAAATCTACTCAATAAAATGTATGCTAACCACTATAAAATAATAATCCTCTCTAATGATTTAGGTGTATACTATGAAAGAAGATAGAAGTCTATAAGAGACATGTTCTGTAGAGAAGACAGGAAGAAAATTACCCATGTCCCATCGGGATCTAGAAGTGCACCAGTTGCACGGGATTGGCATCTATATAAACAAATGTTGTTCCTTCTCCCGTTCATCCAACATAGAAGGCAAGTAAAATGTTAGGACCTATACCCAAAAGATTTGATAATATTAGGGGTGTTTACGAACTTACGCGTCGTCACTTCGACATGTACACTAACTATAGAACATGACAATAAATTTACGGCCATTTTCCATTACAGAAAATAATCATATTTTACAGTGTAACAAGGCCGATAACGATATTTGTAATGATAAATTAATTTAATCAATAATTAAATCAAAATGACGTATATTATGCTACCCGCCTCGGTGGTGTAGTTGGCTAACGCGCTTGTCGTGTTGAGCTCGACTGCTGAGGACGGGGAGATCGAGGTTCAAATCTTGGTCGGGTGAACTGGGGGTGGCTTTTCCTAAAATGGTTTTCCACTCTCCCTCCACGCAAATGCGGGTTCACTTCCTCTAATTTAACCTTCCCAATTCCTAATCCATTAGCGTAATTAGTACTTAAAGCGTATAACCCGAACGGGTAGTAGGATGTGGTGCTAAATATTATTATTATCATAGATGGCATTAAACTTGGTTTCTAAAGTGTTTATTTATATTTGTTGACAGTTTTAGAAATGTGTTCATTGTTTGTTTCTTATTTGTATATTTTTGAATGACAATATTTAGCTTTGTAATGTTTCAGAACCAAGTCTTTGTTTCAAAACAAAGCCTCAGAGCCTGTAAATCCAGGGCCCAGTACATCCGCATTTGGTCACTCGTCATCTCCTTTGTGGGTTCAAGAAATGTTTGTCGAAGAGGGTCCAGATGGTAATTACATTTTGCATCAGTGGCAATATGTAAAGTATATACGCTTTGTTTTAGGAATATTCAGGGATGTTAGAAGTGCTTTAAGTTACAGGAAGAATAGATACATAATAGAAGTGTTTAAAAATATTTGGACAAATGAATTAAAATGTACTTGTTTGCCACGTTTCAGTCATGAAAATAAATACATGTTTTAACTTCCCAGTTTATTTGAAGTATCCAAAAGCAAGAAAAAAAAACTGCCCATATAAAAAATTATGCACAATTTAGAATACTCGATATTTACATTGCAATAATTCCTATCCTAAATAAATGAAAGTAACAACTAGTAGACAAAGCTAGGATAATTAGACAAAACACTTTCTTTAATACAAACTACAACTATCAAAACAAATAAGTTTACAAATAAATTAAATGGTTTATATGTTATTTGTAAACATGTGAAAATACAACTACATTAATTTGTGGTCTGAACAAAGTCCACAATATCGATGTTTGACAGGTTTCAATCATGAAAATGAAGACTTCCCAGTTTATTTGAAGCATACAAATTGTAAACACCAGAAATGCGATAAAAATACATACATCTACTAATGAAGCACAACTTAAAATACTCAATATTTATATTCCAATAATTACTAACCAAAAGCATTGAAAGTAACAACTAATTGGGCAGTGATATCAAAACTAGACAAAACACTCTCTTTAATATAAGCTTCTATTAAAAACAAATTAAGATACAAATAAATAAAATTAAAAGATTAGCGTGTCACTTGTAAACATGAAAAAATACAATCACTCAATCACTACTTAAAACTATCCTTATAGTTTGTTCCATTACAGTGGCACAGCACCCGCTTCCATAAAAAATAAAATCGCTGAGACATTCACGTTGCTGATTAGCTGCTGCAGCTGCAAAATTGGCACCCATCCTTCCACCACGCCGTAATATAGCACCTGGAAAAGGATCTTCTCGCCATTCACCAGGAATGGTCTCTCCATCCGGTCTCTCTTGATCAACAAGTACATAAGTCAAGTACCTGCGTTAATTTGGTGGGCGCCTGGTTTCTGCTGTCATTAAAAATGGTTTAAACACACAAGAGCCTGTATGATGGCCTCCTCAGATGACAACTTGCAACAAATATTTCCGCGAAGAATTCTCCATCTGGATACAAGTATGCCAAATGTGTTTTCAATAACTCTTCTAGCTCTTGATAGGTGGAAGTTGAAAACTCTTTGTTGATTTGACAACAAGTTCTTTCTTTGAAAGGGCTTCATCAAATAGGTTTTGAGTGGAAAAGCTTCATCTCCTACAAATACTACCGGAGTAACAATTTCGGTTCCTGGTAGTGTTTTAGGAGGGGGTAGTTCAAATGTGCCATTTTCCAAAGATTCGGCAAAGTCCGAGGGGGAATATATTCCAGCATCGTTGTTAGAGCCTGGTAAAATAATAAAGTTAGTTCAATAACAATGCAAGGATTTTATTTTCATGCCTATCTCAAGTGCTGGTTATAACATAGTTAAATGAATAAGAAGGAGAAAGACAATATAAAAATGTTGCATTAATATGATGAAAAGAAGGAAAAACAACCTTTAACACATCTGGGCAAGATTCGAACCCTTGCCTACTTATTTAAGATGATTAAGTGCAACATAAATGATTTACCTCTTACATAAAAAACATATGCCCAGAAAAATATACTGGAAATTAAAACGCATGCGATATAAGATGGCGCTACTTGGCGCAATCACCTATATCCACCCAAGTAAATCCATACTGTGCGTCACAAGTCAAAGGGCCTGAAAGTTTTCACCAATCAATTTATGCATCGTGGACTTGCCAATTCTAAACTGCCATGCTTTTGTTCTAGCACTGTCACCATGGGCGAGGTAGCTGAAATTATGTTCATAAAACTTAGTATTACAAAAAAATTATTGATATTTACAAGAAATGTGTCAACTTATAAGTAAGCCCCTGGAAAATAAAAATGCATTCAGTAGGTGTAGAAGGATCAAATTTAACAGATCAAGATAAATACTAAAATTATCAAAAAACAAACTAACAAACCTGAGAAGGACGGCTAGTCGAAACTCAGTCGGGAGAAATGTTCTGTGACTCCTTTTCTTTAGAAGAGGTGCCACAAGAAAACGAAACCGCTCAAACTGCCTTGGTGTCATACGCACGTATTGATAAAATTCTTCATCGTCTGTATATCTGAGTTCTCTGAATATGTTGTTGAAGTCATCATACCTTTGACGATCACGAAGAATTGGCCGTATCCACCACGTTCTGTTTTGAAATCGTCTTTTTCTTACAATATGGTACGTAGCACACAATAAACGAAAATATGTTCCGATCAGCACAAGGGCCCTTAGAGCTCGATAAAATGTCTATTAAGATTAATTATTACAGTAATTAGTTAGTTGGTAAAATTCTTTAATAAGTTAATTTTTGATGTTTTAAAACTAAACAAATAAGCAAAAATAATTGAGACAAACTACAAGAATAACATAAAAATAAGCTTTTACACACAATTTATCACACTCAACACAATACTAATAATTACAAACAGGTGACTAAAAATTCAAACAAATAATATTATTTTCAACAACTACTGTGGTAAGTCGTTTATAACGCCAGTGAGGATGAGTGAAATTTAGACACACTAATAATTATATGTTGTTTTTAAAGAGTAAATCAAGGTTATGATTCTCATCAAATATATTTTGTATATTTATTGTATTTAAACATCCATTCATTTTAAATCGCTGACGATGATAGTGGGGGGAATAGAAATTTGAGACTTTTTTTAGAAGGAAAATGTTATTGAATTATAATGTTCAAGTAACAGTAATTTGCATCTAATATCTTAAATATATTTATAATAAATTTTGCTTGTGGAGCTTAGTAAAAACAAGTCCACTCATGGCAAGCTCCAACCAACCAACCCAACTACTACTACTACTACTACTACTACTACTACTACTACTACTACTACTACTTCTACTACTAATAATCTGATCTGCAAATTTTCAAGAACAAATCTATTTGCTTATTTATTTCATCATAATTTAACGCAGTGCCATCTATGATTTTTTTAAATTGGCACAGTCTGGTATATTTATTATTTTAGTGTTGGTTGTAGACGGGCTATTATCAGGCGGTGACGTTATTGACTCATTACTTAAATTCATAGTCTATGAAAGAGCTAGTTTTGAAAAATACCAAGAGAAAACTAAATTATTAAGCGAAAACTGTCCCAGAAATTTTGTTGACTCACCTGAAAGATAATCGAAGAAAAAATATGCAGGAGATGACAATGCCAACAATGAGACTGTTATCAAAGGACGTTTTTTTTTAAGTAGACACATTTTTGTGATAGTTGACAAGGTATACAGCTGACTTTATAATTGCCTACAGTCTTACAAAAATTCTCCATCACAATTTCAATTTTTAGTTGATTGCAAAACTTCAAATACTTCGGAGGAAATTTCGCTTGATAACTGTTATGTTTTTACAGTGAAGATCTTGATGAATCTTTAAAAGTAGAAATGCCACAGTTCTCTAACGTTATTAAGAGTGTTGACGTAGTTTGTTGCTAAATATGTGTATGATAATAATTTGATCGAATTTTTCCAAATGTAATTACTACTTTTAAATTCTATTTGGTAGTTCAAACCAATTGTGAGGCAGAGCGCTCTTTTTCAAAACTTACTTTAATTAAAAATAAATTACCGTCAACAATGCTTGAACCAAGACTTAACGGTCTTGCTTTTATGTCATTTGAACATGTATTATTATTATTAGCACCGCGTCTTACAACCCGTTCGGGTTATACGCACTTACGCTAATGTGTAATGGTAGGGTGATTGTGAGATGAAATGGAGGACCTACAGTTTAACGTGGAATCCGAACCACGATGAAGGCCTGGCATTCCTCACATCACAAGATGTCATGTCAGAGGTGAAGGAAGGGTTTGGTAATCAGATAAATCTTTGTCGGGACCGAGGATTGAACCCCGGCCGCCAGCACAGAAGTCTGACACCTTACCCCTAGACCGCCAGGTCACCGACCATTTGAACATGATATTACAAGACAGTTGTCATTTGACGATAATGACAATCGCAAATATTAAGGCAAGGAAAAATACATTTTAAATTTACATTTCTACTTGTAACATGTGTTTACTTTTGTAAGGTACATTTTTGTTTGATTGTAACTATAATATTGATTTAAAGTCTGTGTTTTGCTAAGATTTAAAATTTAAAATATCTTCTAATATGATATTCCAATGCTTCTTTTTATTTACACTTTAACTGCGCGTTCTATAAAGCCTTGGGACTCTTACGTGGCATCAGTAAAAAGGTCCCCAAATTCTTCAACAGCCCCAGGACTCCCAAATTCCTTAATCCAGTACTGTATATGTATACATACATCATTTGATATTTATTAGTATAGACAATGCATAAATAATTAATGTTGATTTATATTTTTATATATAGTCCTTAAATAATATGATATGATATTATACGTAATGTTAATTATTAAATTAAGTTGACAAATACAACGTAAGCAAGACAGGTGGGAGGGGGGTTGGGCATTCGCTTAGTTTTGATTACAAAGGTTATAAAAGGGTGAGGGGGACCAAAATGGCTAAAAATGCTATTACTTGAACGCCCCCATATAAAATATTAAGGGTTATGGCCTATAGACTTAAAATCTTAACATTTTTTAAAAAATATTGAAACTTAACGATATCATCAACAATATCCAACAATTCATCCAAATTTAGTGGCAATAAATTAGAATCATATATTTGAATTAAAAAAGTTCTAAATGTCTGTTCTATATTTCAAATAAGACACGGACAAACCTGTGTCAATTAAGCTCTTACCTCATTTTGAACATTTGGTGACGGAAGGTTCATATAATGTGTGCCTGATTCATCTCTGCTACCATCTCGACTTCGAACCAGACCTGGAAATTTAAATAATATGCCTTAATTTATTAAAACCAAGTGTACATTTAAACCATTGTTTTGATCTTCACTCTTCAGATATTTTAAGTAACAACTATGAGTATGACAGTGCAAGGCCAATACTGCCAAAGGCTATCACACCTCTCAAAATAAATTACCCAGGGTGTTAAAAACAAGGGTTTAGAAATTCAGGATCTTGTAGTAAATAAAATTAGTAAAATTCTTAGTAAACACAGGCCCTCACTTTTTTCTCACATTCGTTTTCTTAAGATATGATACTGTTGTTTAATTACAATCATATTTTACATTATTTGAATTGATGTTTCAAGGTTCATGTGTTATCCTTTTTATTAAAGCCCACCTTAGTTTAAAGCACTCCATAAGTAACTCCATAGTACACTGAATATCATCTCTGAAGGATCCGCATGGTTATTATTGGAAAACTCCCATTCTCTTGTCCTCTTGTGGCCAATCTCCCATTGGACATAAGACAAATGTTACAACGGTGGCTCGTCAATAATTTCAGTAACTCCTTCTTACCCCAACACACCAACCTCCAGCATAACTGAGAGCGAGGATATTTGGCAACAGTTAACCAGAAGGGATCTCAGATAAAGTTTTTTCTTCATGAAACCAGTTATATTACAAGTGACACTGGTTGTACATGGCGTTGGCCCCTGAGTTTACCTTATAACCTTCAAACTAATAGACGCAATTGGTGTTTGAGAAGCACTCCGGGATCAAGAGCGAGCGAGACACTCTCTAGAAGTGCATTTCATTTTCATAAACCAAGCCATCCAAGCTTTCTAAGAGGAAGGGATTAACACACATGTCCAAATACACGTACGCACATACACTGAAGAAGGGGAAAAGATGTTAAAAAAAAGTGAGAGTGAAGTATTGGGTTAGAATTCACCATTATGACAATCTGACCGCTTTAGGTTCAGATATCAAGAGAGAGGGAACGAATCGGTGTAGAAACCAATCGCACCTGGACCAAGGGAGTATGTAATCAGGTGCGCAGGACCAGGAAACAAATTACATAGGGAAAGAGGCCAAAGCATACCTGGAAACTAGTAGTGGTGGTAAGCGAATAGTCAATGCTTGTTGGTTGAATATATTGAGGGGTGGATGGGATAGGAAGATGATGGAACACGTTGGGATGAGAAGATTTTGGGGGAGGCAATAGATATGACCCACTGAGGTAGTATTTGATCACTCCACTCAGAACATCATAGTCAGTGGATGATGAATGAAGGGAACATTACTTTAGTACAGATCTTATCAATTGAAAAAAAATACAACTTCAAGGTTTCTTAGTTTTGGTGTCATATGAAAGCATAATTTGAGACGTTTTGATTATAATATGAATAGTTCTGTGAATAGTAAACCCTGATCCCTCCATTCAAAAAATGTTGAATACATCATGTTAAGAATTATGTCATGTTCTTAGCTTTACTACAGTATTAACATTATCGGCTTTGGTGGCAGCATGATCTAATGCGTCACTCTCGTGTTGGACTAGACCGCCGATGACAGGGAGATCGGGATTCTAATTCCACTCGGGTGTACTAAGTATGCATTTTCTAAAATAGTTTTCCACTTTCACTTCGTGGTAAATGCGGGTACACTTAATTTAAATTCAACCATCCTCATCCCTAGACCATTAGCGTAATCAGTACATAGGCGTATAGCCTGAACAGGTAGTAAGACGCGGCACTCAAAGAAAAAGTAACTTATTAACATTTCTCTCTGTATTCCAATAATTTCTCTTTGGATTTGAACTTGACCTTTTTAATTGATGATAAAGTTAGACAGAAAACAAATGAACACTATATTCACAAAGAATAGCTTAGGTCCTTGATATGAGATATTAACTTCTGAGTGGACACCATATTGGAACGGATAACCAGATTGAAAAATTATATGCATAAATAGTTTAGCCTAGGCTTAAAATAAATTCCTGCCAAATTTAGTCAAAATTGTCCCAAATATTTTACAGTTATCACGTAAGGAAGATTCGGACAAACAACCAGACTAAATCATAAATGGTCAAAGTTATAAAGTAACCTAGCTTTGCTCGGTCAGTAATAAAGATATAGGGCTAGGTTTCTAATGATAATAGTAATAATAATAATAATAATAATAATAATATTGTGAATATTTGACGAAATTTGGGCAAAATAAACTCACGGTTAAGTCTGAAACATAGCAGTCTTACCTTTACAAATTGCACAATAATGCAATATTATAAACTAATTCTTAATGGATATCAAGCAAGAATATATTGTTAACTTTTTGGGTAAATGGAGTGTACAGGTTCATTATAACCCAGTATTTCAGTGTGGACTTGGTTTAATGACTCAGAACTCCTGACTTTAACTTAGAAGGTTGGTGTACTGTACAGACCAAGTGCATTTATTATTGTCTGGTCTGAGGTGTTAATAGCCTATCAATATTGTAACTAAATCCGGAGCACAACTTCCTTCGGAGGTGAAGTAAAGCGTCGGTCGATTGTGGCATGTAAAACAACCTTGGAAGGTATGAGAAAATACCTTTCCCGAAAAAAATTGGTATGCCCTTTCACTTTCTTTCATAGAAGATCTCGTGCACTTATTATATAATCAGTCGGTTGAAAAAGTGCACGTTAAATACCTAGAATAAATGAAATGAACAATGAAATTACTACTAAGGCTAAATTTCTCATTCTTAAATTTAAAATATATCCTTTGGTCACAATATGACTGTCATAAAAGCCAGATCAAACACAAATTTTATTTCTTTCATTACCAATGATTTTTGGTTGAGGGGAATATCTTTTTTTAAAGGGGAACTTTGATTGGTTATAAGAATATTAAGGACAAATTGTAATAGTGCAGTTGGTAGTCTTTTTTTCTAGAAATTTCAGGCAACAACATGCAAGGAGCGATGACGTCTCCTTCTTAATTAAAATATGTAAGGTTTTTATATCGTTAATTCTCATTAAAATCATCTTACTTGGCCGTTATTTCATACCAAAGGCCAAGTAGTAAATTTTATGAAACGATCCAAATTCGTTTTACATCGCTTGTGTAAAATACATTTTAAAATGCTAAAATGAATATTACAAATATTTTTGGTATTCATTCTCTTAGTAAAAGTTCGTAAAAAAAAATTCTTGTAATATCTTGGTGTGTCGGTAACAGCATGGATCCACCCGCTCAGGTGGCCGCGTGGTCTAACGCACTACTCTCGTGTTTGACTGCCGATTACGAGGTTATCGATGTTCTAATATCGATCAGGTATACTGAGGTTTTTTTCCACAAAATGTTCTTCTAATCTTCTTTCATGCAAATGAGGGTACACTTCCTTTAATATAACCTTCCTAATCCTTAAAAACATCAGCGTAATCATTACATAAGCGTATAACCTGAATAGATAGTAAAAGGCAGTGCTAAAATAAACAAAAAAACACATTGATCCCTCATGTTATAAAAGCCAGCGTCAGAGAGTTAGTAATCACAAGATGGTTCCAAGTTGTATATGTCCACGCAGTAGCAAAAGTACTGGGACCAACAATGTCTTCCCTCTATCGTGTGCAGTAACGCATCTTTGTACGACCCAGATTCTATCAGTATGGTTTGGTTTGAAACGGACGATATGGCACATCACTTACCAGTGATCCAGTAAGTCCAACCTAAATACTTATCGGTTCTGGTTCTTGTTCCAGCTATAAGAACAAAATCATTTTAAAGGCTCCGTTCTGGTTCTAAAAAAATAAACTTTCATGTTCTTTTCGATTGTTTACTAGGCTACGGTTTTGGTTCCGATTCTTAAAATTTTATATTTACTAGTTTTAATACCATTATAATGTTTGTAAATACAACATGATATTAAAAAAATACTATAAAATACAAGTTATTTAAATTAAAAATAATTCAGGCGCTTGATAAATTGCACAATATATTTATGATTCAGGGTGCCATTTGAGCAGATCATTTTATTTTATTTTTGTTTGCCAGAAAGAATAATAAAAAGAGGAATGATTTTCATAAATAATTTCATTAAATTTTCAAATTAATATATTAAAAAACTTTATTTTGTGTGTACTTTTAATTAAAAAAAGGTAAATAATATAAATTATTTAATGCTGGTTTGATTAAGCCAAACCAGATAATTACCATCTTGGGAACAAAAGAAAATAGTGTAGACCTATTTTATTTTAGTTTATTTGCTGAAAAACTTGAAACAAACTAATACATGTATCTGTCAATATTTTTATATATAAAACGTTATTTTAGGCTTCATTAATAGGCTACTAAAACAATGTCACGGCAATATTTTAGATTTCTTTAGAACATTTTTTAGTTTAAAATGTTAGTACATTCTGGGAGTCCTTAATGTGAAGACACACCATAATAAGAAATGAGTTTGCAGGGCTACAATATATAAACTTTATGTAATTTACCTTAAGGACCCATCCTAATATTATCCTTGATGTGTCACTCTCTTGTCATTTAAAGATATTCCGCGATTGGTAATATTTATTTCGCTTCATCCATCAAACAATTCAAATGAACAAGTTATTATAAATGGTTAAAAACACTTCTGAACTACACACAATGAACACAAACATTGGACTACTTCTTGATTGATATTTGAAGGCATAATGAAAAGATTAAGCATTTATTACCCCTCCTCCTCTATTCCTTAATGCAAACTAGTCATAGTCATCCAACAACCACCTAAACTGTAACACTTTTAGAAATAACACTTTCAAATGCATTTATTCGTTTTTAGCTTAGAATGTCTGTACAACTGGGCAGGTTCTAATTTTTCAGTACTCTCCCGCTTAGACATGTTTTCTGTCACTCAGAGCTAAATACATATTCCTAAGCTCTTAGCCTAAAGAGTAATATGAGAAAACCCTACATAATGTAACAATAATAATCATTTCTCAATAATCTGAACTAATTAGTGCTTACTGCTAAGTGCTCATATATATTTCTATAATCCCCTTGGAAAATAAATGTTCCTAAGAAAAGGGAAGATTAAATTTTCAAAATAAAATCAAGTTTCAGAAAGAAGGGCAAAAATTCCAATCATAAATAATTTCTCATAAAAAGTTAGAACCGATCAGAACCTTTATTAACATAAAAAAAAATATTGATTACGGTTTTGGTATATAATAAATTTACTTTTTGGGTTCCTGGTTTGGTTCTGGTTCCTTAAACTGTTTATCGACTCTGGTTCCAGTTCCGGTTTGTCTCACTCAGTCCAACATAAAATAGCCACAAGAATAGGCACTTGCGGGATCACATATTTATATTTTCAAAAGAGTGGAAGAGTTTTAAAGGTCCATCATGATTGTGTTACATTTTAAACATTCAATGATATGTATTTATTATTATTATTATTATTATCACCGCGTCTTACTACCCGTTCGGGTTATGATATTTATTTAAGTTGCTGAGTTTGAAACAAATATTAGCTTTCTCTTAATGTTCACATGGTTCAGCACTGATATTCTATATGAAAATAACTTGAATTGTAATATCGTAGGTGAATACATTTATTGGAAAATTTAGGATTTGAAAAAGGACGGCTTCCATTAGTATGAAATGTAAAACATTAGATATGTTTAAATTGTTTTATTGTCTAAAATGGAAAAGAAATACTTGGAGAGGTTTGAAATGTGGAGCTGGAGAAGACTTGAGAAAATCAGGTGGACAGTTAGGGTGACAAATGAGAAGATAACCATTTTAGATGTGGTGCTTTGATACAAAGCAAACTGGATCGGACACCTCCTCAGGAGGAACTGTCTTCTGCACGACTTAATAAAAGGAGAGCTTGAGCGAAAGAGGAACTTAGGAAGAAGGAGGATTCAAATATTAGATGACTTTAAGGAAATAAGAAAATTCTGGGAGCTGAAGAAGGAGGCGGAAGGTGGTCTAAGTTCACTGACAAAAGGAATTGACTTGTCTTGAGACAGAACACATAATAATAATAATAATAGTAAAAGGGTTATTTTTATCCTTCAAGCGTATCTGATAACTTACCTCCACTCACAATCTTCAAGCGATTTTCGTCATGAATGGATGTACTAGTTTGTTGGCAACAGAAATGACATGGTGGATCTGCATCAGGATAACGTAAGTCAGCCAAATGTTCCACCTCTAGATCTGGCTCCAACTCTGTAATAGTAAAATGTAATCAATGTGTTTAGTAAATTGATAAACTTGATTTTAAGTTGTATAAATAAATCAACTATATATGATTAATTTACTTTGTATCAATAAAAATATAACAATGTATTATGTTTCTAGCCACGATGAGAATATAATAAAAGGGCTGAATACTACCTTTGGTGTTACGCAGTGAATTTACTTAAATTAGTACTCGAATAAGTTTTGAAAAAATAATCATACGTATGAAAATAATGATATAAAGATACAGAGGAGCATAGGATGCTACGTAATGATCAGTTACATACCCTGTACCCATCACAAGATATTGTTAGGATAATCAAATCTCTCAGATTCTAGTGGGCTGGACATGCAGTGCAAATGGGAGAATTATAACCTTGCTCAGGATACTGACTAGCAAACTCGATGGGAAGAGACCATTGGAATGACCTAGACGCAAATAGGAGGGTAACACTATACTGGACCTGAAAGCGATAGGGTGTGGTAAGGTGAACTGGAGAGAGCTAGCTTAAGATAGGAACAGGGTGTAAAGAGGTGGACTTGATCGAACTATCTCAGTACAGGGATATAGTGTAATGAGGTGCTTGGATAGGGCTAGTCCAAGATAAGGATAGGATGTAATGAGGTGAACTGGATAGAACTAGCTCAAGATAGGGATAGGTTGTAATGAGATGGATTGGTTATAACTATCTCAAGATAGGGATAAGTGGCGTACTTTTATAAGTGCGGCGTTGAACTAGTAAGTTACTAATGCCATAGAGTAAGTAAATATGAAAACAACTATTCCATTTCAAAAACAACTGAGCCATAGTATTAGAGATGAGCGAATATTGCGTCGATAGCATTCTATTTTGTATCCATCCCCCTCCCGGATCCGAGTGTGTAACGTTTAACATTATCCCCTCACATTATTAATCAGGATAGAGATGGAATGGGATTGTTCTCTTGTTTGTCTACTATTTCCCACCCTCTCTGTTTTGTGTGTCCATCTCATTCTCCTCTCATTTTCTAGTTATCCTTTTTCAAGGTGTATAGGGGTTGAGAGAAGTGTCTCTAACATTATATTTATCTTCCTCTTTACTTTCCAGCCGTAGAATGTTGTGTGATCGGCTAGTACCTTAGTGTATTTTGCCTTGAGGCTCACCCCTCCGAAAGTTGACAAAAGAAAATGCCTTATTTATGATTTAAACAAAATAAGACAATACGAGTTAGCTTGTTGCCATCATCTTAATGTTAAATTTGGGTTTGTGTTCATTAGTCAGGTGAAAAATGTTGTGAAGACTTATTGACAAGGGAATAGGAAGTATTAAGGTGACAACTTAGCTCAGTCGATAGTGTGTCTGCCTACTGCGCTAAGGGTCCCGGTTTCGATTCCCGAAATGGTGGAAAAATGTATAATTTGTAAAGTGTGGGTTTTACCCCTTTCACATTAATAAATTAACGGCCGGGGACTAGATGTCGTGACACTTCTAGTCTAAAGTTAGATAATAATGTACATGAAGCTAAGACAGGTCTAGCCAGTCGGTAGTGGAAAAATATAGGATTTGAATAAAAAAAACTGTCCGAGACCATCGACTGGAAACACTAATGGATGTAAAAAAAGGGGGGGGGGAGTAATGCTCAGTGAGGGGAGAACTATAGAAACGAAAACGACTAATGATAATAGGTAAGAGCAAAACCTTTCAACTGGAATTCAACCACTCGCATGTTTAATAGAAAAACATCTTTCAAATGATTCTGTAAAGAAAGCATAATGAGAAGAAGGGAATGTAATTAGATGAAGAGGGAAGATCAGCCATCAACTCCAAACTACCTGCAATATGCATAAATATAATCAGCAGCAGTTTTAAAATATTACACCTGAAGATAAGTGAGTGATACAAATACTGTGACGTGTGAATACTTTTTTGATAGTTTTGTATGTGGTATAAACTAGTGTTAGTTAGTTAGTGGGTGAGTAACACTGGTATATTTATTCCAAATGTTACATTTGCGTTTTTAAGATAACACGATGAATTTCAGTAGATGAATAAAACAATCTTAGTCTACTTTAATTTTTAGTAGGAAGAACATTTTAGAAAATAAGGACATTTGTTTATGGCAGAAATTGATAACGTTTTACTATATTATTATTAATGTTAGCTTGTGTCGCAAGTCAGGATGGACAAATATTTAAACCATATATATCCGACCAGTAAGCCC
Source organism: Timema californicum (assembly GCA_902141385.1). Lineage (NCBI taxonomy): Eukaryota > Metazoa > Arthropoda > Insecta > Phasmatodea > Timematidae > Timema > Timema californicum. The sequence goes on along the minus strand of CABFOW010007680.1, from coordinate 1,354 downwards.
TTGCAAAACTTTCACACATTCAATCTCCCCCCCCCCCCCC
>CABFOW010007679.1:0-22505 GCA_902141385.1 Timema californicum | reverse complement strand
ATTATTATTATTATCACCGCGTCTTACTACCCGTTCGGGTTATACGCACTTACGTTAATGTGTAATGTTAGGGTGATCGTGAGATGAAATGGAGGAACTACAGTTTAACGTGGAATCCGAACCACGGTGGAGGCCTGACAGTGAGGGGAATAGGAAAACCCAAGTGATAAGTCACTACCGTACACGGAGGAGATTCAACTGCAACCTCCCTTTCACTGTCGAACCAGTATATTGCAAAACTGACGCCTCTAGCCTACGTGACCATCTGTAAAAATTAATTAGTCTTTTTAGCACCGCGTCTTACCACCTGTTCAGGCTATACGTATACATACTAGATTCGCTAATGAGTTAAGGATGAGGAATGTTGAATTTAGAGGAAGTGTAGCCGCATTTTCGTGGAGGGAAAGTGGAAAACCAATTTGGGAAAAACCACCCTCAGATCATACGACCAGGTTTTAAGCCCCAATCTCCCTGTCTAGTCTATTGTGAGAATCACGCCTTAGACCATGCGGCCACCGAAGCAGATGATTTCACACATTAAATATGTAAAAGTTATTACTAAACAATGCTCATAATTCGTAGCACATAAGCAAAAAAAAGTAAAACTATAATATTCAACAAATTCCTTCAGCGATGGATGATTGGTGTAAGGCGTTAGACTCTTAGTTGATGTTTAGGATAGGTTTAGAGAGGTTAGGTGTTTAATCCTAGCATGGTATAGGTGAAGTGGTTTTTGCGAATATTGTTTCCCAAACTCCCTTCATGATAATCCGAGGACATACTTCATCCAAACTACCCCTTCAATCCTTCATGTGCACAACTTTGACTATGTCTGGGCGTTTTCATTAGTACGTTTATCTGCTTGGTTGTTAACGACATAATTTAAGGAGAAAGGATGAGGAAGATAGTTTGAGATAAAGGTTAAGGTGTAGATCGAACGGGACAATAACCTCTCTCTCGGCCGAGATAGTAACCTCCCCGTCATCGGGAAAGCTAATATATCGCGAAACTAACGCCTTAGACCATATTGTTTTTACCAGCCCTCCTAAAAATCGAGGGGGGTTAAAAGTATCATTTTACCCCCCTCTCCCCACACAAAAATCTTATAGTAAAACTTTTAGATAATGTAAAGATCTTGTTGAGACAAGATACAAAGTTCACACTAAGGTAACATAACAGAAATAAAATGTGCTTGGAGCACACACTGTTTGAAAACTCTGATGATACCAGCTACATCAGCTACTGCAGAAATAAGTTTTTCAATGCTTGGACGAAAAAAAATCGTCCCTCCACGATGAGGCAACCTAGACTAAATACCCTGTGTCTGTTGAATGCATACATACCTTGAGAGGCTCAACAAACTTGGAAATTGCAAAAGTAGTTAGTGATCTTATAGCTAGTAACGAATCTAGGGCAAAGGGTGTATGTAAACCTAATTTAATTTTCGGTGTTTCGTAATTTTTAGTTAAGCCACATCAGATATAACTTTTCTTAATTTGTTTTGTGTGTATTAATTATAATGTTTGGCATGACTAAAATAAATTAGGAAAAATGCACGATGGGACCGTTAAATACAAGTATCTCTCGTTATAAGTGATAATACTTTACGCGTTTTAATCATAACGTGATTAAGAAATAATAAAAATAATGCATGGTCAGCTGTAATCTCGCAGTCACCCTGTGCGGTGGTGACGTGACCTTGTGCGCGCACATTCCAGTGAGGACAAATATATTTACTGAAGAGTTTGTTGTTAGGGGGTGGTATTGACAGCATTGGAAATGCATGGGCAGAAGCTAAACAGTCCTGTATGAAGGGAATTTGAAAAAATATTTGACCTCAAGTTTCTGATTCTCAGTATTTTGATCCTGAACACGAGCTTTCCAATTCAAGACATGACATTTTTGAGATAGCAAGATGTTGGATTTAAAGACGTGGACCAGGAAAATGTGGATGAATTGCTCCAATCCCACTCAATAGAACTCATCAATGAAGATCTTCTAGAAATGAAGAACTGCATAAAGGATGAAGAGGAAGAGCCCTATGTGGTTGAGCTTATCAAACAATTTTCAACAAAACAATTTGCTGATTTTTTTTAACACATTGACAGTTTAATTATAATTATTGAAGAGAATGATCCTAAAATGGATAGAATTGCCAAAGTTGCCAGACAGATTGAGTTATTTGACTTGCTACAAAGCATTTTTTATAGAGAGAGGAAGAGTACTGCTCGTCAGCTGAGACTTGACTATTTCATCAAAAAAGTTGAAAATCTTCAGTTTAACGACCCAGGACCTTCACGACGGTAAGAGCTGTCAGGCAAGAGTCTTCAATAGAGCAGGAGCTTACCGACCCAGGGCCCTCAATAGAGCAGGAGCTTACCGACCCAGGACCTTCACGACGGTAAGAGCTGTCAGGCAAGAGTCTTCAATAGAGCAGGAGCTTACCGACCCAGGGCCTTCACGACGGTAAGAGCTGTCAGGCGAGAGTCTTCAATAGAGCAGGAGCTTACCGTCCCAGGGCCCTCAAGAGAGCAAGAGCTTAGCGTCCCAGGGCCTTCAAGCGAGAAAGAGCTTACTATCCCAGGGCCTTCAATAGACGAAGAACCTACTGTTCAAGGGCCATCAAAAGAGTGAAAGCTTACTATTTCAGAGCCTTCGGGAGAGCAGGAGCCTACCGTACCAGGGCCTCCCAGAGAGCAAGAGAGTACCATTCCAAGGCCTTCGATAGAGAAAGAGCCTACAGTCCAAGGGTCGTCAAGAGAGCAAGAAAGGCATAATCCAGATTTTTCAGATCCAGTTAATTTACGATGCGATTGAAGATTAACTTTAAGTGTACCTGTAGCATTGTATTAATTAGATAAATTTATTAAAAATTGCATTCGTTTACAAATTTCAGGGGATTTAATATTGACAAAAGGTGAGGGCTACCTATAGTATTGTAATAGCTAGATAAATTAATAAAAATCGCATTCATTTACAAGTTTTAGGTTTTTATTAACTTTTTTTGCTTTGGAGTAACCCCTATCTCATCCATGCTAAAATCAATTCCCTTTACGCGTTTCCGTGCTACGCAACTATTTATCAGAAACAATCACTCGCGTAGTGTGAGGGACAGCTGTATTACATTTCCCTGGACTTTTTTTTAAATCTAAAAAATGTTATCCCTTATAAAAGCACATGATTATTTTTACCCCCGCCAAATAAAAACGTTCCTGCGCCACTGATCGTACAACCCGAACGGGTAGCAATAAGCGGTGTTAAAAGAAAATAGTTCCCTTAGTCCAGGAAATTTCTCTCAACGAAAAAGACCTCTGGTAAAAATATGTGTTTGAACTTGCACTTATAACTGTCAACTAAATGAGATTTTCTCACCCTTTTATTGTTTTTTTATGTGTATGCATTCAAGCCGTAGTTCTTCCCTTCATTACACAACACCCATTCAATAATAATTAATTTGTTACGATATTTAATAAAATACTCATATATATGTTTTTACAAAATGGGTCTAGCGAATTACAACCTTCTCTTCAACGAAATCCGATCATTCTATTTACCACATCTCGGAGTCTCAAATTATAATGCAAAAATAGTTATTTATTTTACCGATTTGAAATGCATGCTCTAAATCAAATGTTGTGTGCAGAGTTTAATAATCTCCCTTCTCTTTTCAAACACAGGCAAGGAAGGCATTCAACCCCAACTTAATATGTACTGTTAGATTAAGATAAGAAGAAACATTTTTGACATTTACAAAAAAATAAATATTAAAACTGTTTTTACAGATTCATACGTCAATTAATGTGATTTGAAGTTGTCACATTTTATATATACAGTATTATCAACTAGCAGAAGTGCCCGGCCTTACCCAGGAGGACGCTTTCTTTTACTTCATACAGACAGAAAAAAAATCTTCATTTTATTTTTTTCAAAGGTGACCTGGTGGTCTAGGGGTAAGGTGTCAGACTTCTGTGCTGGCGGCCGGGGTTCAATCCTCGGTCCCAGCACAGATTTATCTGATTACCAAACCCTTCCTTCACCTCTGACAAGACATCTTGTGAATGTGGGGAATGCCAGGCCTCCACCGTGGTTCGGATTCCACGTTAAACTGTAGGTCCTCCATTTCATCTCACAATCACACTACCATTACACATTAGCGTAAGTGCGTATAACCCGAACGGGTAGTAAGACGCGGTGCTAATAATAATAATAATAATAAAAATTCAGAACTATTTTTTAGTAAATAAATAAAATCGAATAAAAAAATTGAAATTACAGCTTTGAGGTGCAGATGTTCGTGCACGGGGGCTTCTAGTTTTAAAATTTCAGACCTCTGCGTGCTGTAGATATCGTACAGTGCTCATGACAAACAGACAAACTCTTCATTTCATTGACATAGATAAAATATACCTATAACATATCAATAATAATAATAATAATATATTAAAACCCACCTTGGTGGCGTAGTTAGCTAACGCGCTAGTCGTGTTAAGCTCGACTGCTGAGGACGGGTAGATCAAGGTTCGAATCTTGGTCGGGTGAACAGGGGGTGGTTTTACTAAATGGTTTTCCACGCTCCCTCCACGCATATGCGGGTTCACTTCCTCTAAATTCACCCTTCCGAATTCCTAATCCACTAGCGTAATTAGTACTTAAGTGTATAACCCAAACGGTTAGTCAGATGCGGTGCTAAATAATAATAGATAATATATTAAAATGTAATCAATGTTGACCACAAAAAAAGTTTGTAGATTCTAAAATGTTCTTTCTATCAACATCCTATTAAAGTCAGGAGGTAATAAACATAATTTAAATACAGTACATCATATTTGTTTAATCACGTGCAGCTAAACCAAGTACGACGACCCCTCGAGTTTTAGAAGTGATGTAGACCAGACCACAGGATGACGTAGCTGGAGAGAGGGGGGGTTAATTTCAGGGGGAGGAAGTTCTTTCCTGCGGTCGACCCCAATATCGTCTGGAACAGCTTGTAGTAGTGAAGTAATTTCATAGTATCCGAGCTTCTTGACATCACCGCTCCAATAAGGGCGCTAGTTTATCATTAAAAATATCATTTCGTACACCGAAGGTAGGAAGGAAGTTTTATAAAACAAGGAAATGTTTTTGTAGTCAACATTGATAATATTTTACGATATTATTAGCATCATGATTAGAGATGGGTGGAATCCTATATTTCTCCAATCCGAATCCTAAGTCTTCTTTCGAATCTTCGAATCTTTAAAAATAGTAAGTCCTAAATAATAGCGCTCTAAAGATAAACTTACGCACAAATTGAGAACTTACCTTGCTGCGCCTGCAATATAGAGCACACGCCCCTGCAGAACTCCGTGAAGCCAAGCACCCCTCTACGTTCCGGGTCCAACTGCCGGAGTACCCTCTCCACGTCCTGTCAACACACACGGAATAGACACATATAGTGTGACTCCTAAATAGAAATACGCAGTTGTAAAAATTGCGTGTTTAACCTTTTAACTCGTAATTATTATTTTTATCGCCTCTGTTTGGGCTTTACGAAAAATGTACTAACTACACTAATGTGTTAAGGATGATGAGGGTTGAATTAAAAGGATGTGCACTCACATTTGAGTGGAAAGTTAGTTAGGGTAAGCCACCCCCAGTACACCCAACCAGGAATCGAGCACCTATATCCCTGTCATCGGCAGTCTAGTATATTGAAAGAGTGACGCCACCTTAAACTATTTAACCACAGAAGCAGGTCGCTCTTGGTCAAACAATACTGAGGAAATATAACAGGTTTGGGTTGGATATAAAAAAAAATCCGTACATTTTTCAAGTGAAAAACATCCATTAATGTGCGTATCTTAATAAAAACGAGTCTGACACCAAAAGCGGTGAACTAATGGCTTAAGGCGTTTTACTAACACTGCACTTGGTCACCATTGATAGAGGTGTCAAGGTTCGAATCTATTTCGGGTGCACACAGGACTGGGAAAAGGCGAGGGGGAGGGGGGGACGTTCTACGTTAAATTATGTTGTACTGCGAGTTTTCCATTCTCCATCAATGATAATATTGGTGTAGTTCCTTTAAATCTACCCTCACCCCTATCTCTTAGATTGTCACTGATAGGAGTGATAGCCCTTAATGTTAAAAGTATTGTTAAAACAAAATACATAGACAAATTCTCTACATACACAAAAGATCTAACAACCTTGCATACATGCATGTATTTTGGTATACATTAAGTCTACTTTGAACGTAACACAAGGGCGCCCACAGAGAGGCCAAGGGGGCAATTGCCCACCTTAAGATCCCGAGGTTGTATACATGTTGGATGTAGGCTAATCCTACCCAACAGTGTTCTTAAATAGCGCTCAAACAATACCCCCAACCAACAGCCTGCTGACTTTAAAGTCGATGGTTTTGCGCATGTGTGAGCAATTCCAACAGAATTCGCCATCCACATCGTCAAGGTCAAATGTCCACCCATGAATTTGGATGAATTTGAAACATTTTTCTTATGTTGGATCTTATTTTCAGGTGACACGGATTGCCTTAAACGCGTCTTTTGAGGCTTCAATTTAATAAATTTTCACGTGGGAGGACCCCCGGATGCCCCACCGCACTGGAGGGTATTCAATACTGCCCTGGAGGAAAAAAACCGTGGGTGCCCTTGACGTAACAATAAACTGCACGTGAGACATAGAGAATATTTTGAACCCTAGAAAATCAAATAGTAGCTTTGGTATTGAAGATATACCAAAATTACTTGCAAAGATGACTCACGATTACAGTTTTAATTGTTCGTGGTTCTCTAAATAATAATGCCTGGGATACAGTCCAGTTATTTTACATCGTATAAAGGTTTGGGTAGTCTTGGAAACAAAACAATTAAAAATAAAGATTTTAACTTCGTGTTTATTAAAGGGACATTCTAAGTGGTAGAGTCAGGGATGAGGAAGATTGATTATTTAGAAGAAGTGTACCAGCATTAGTGTAGAACAAGGATGGGGGGAAATTACACACAAACTTCACACGTCCATCACAGGCTGATTTAAACTACAAGTGAATAATAACTCTGAGCAAGGGCTGATTCCTGAATAATTCAGTAAAAGATGATTGTAGTGCTAAGATAAATAATAAATAATAATAATATTTAGCACCGCGTCTTACTACCCGTTCGGGTTATACGCTTTAAGTACTAATTACGCTAATGGATTATGGATTAGGAATTGGGAAGGTTGAATTAGAGGAAGTGAACCCGCATTTGCGTGGAGGGAGAGTGGAAAACCATTTAGGAACTAAGATAAAGGTACCGGGCTTAAATCCCATGTGTCAGGTGTCCATTTTTCAATCATGTTTAATATACTTTAAAGATATATACAAATATGACTCTTATCTGTAACCAAAGTTAATGTATACATTTAAAAAAATACAGGGATAAAGCACATGTGGTAAACCACACCCGGTCGCTCAGCTAGGACTCAAACCGTAACTTACCTGTTATGAGCAATTCAGTCTAGCGATAGCATGACGTCATAGACCAGATAAGGTTAGCTTAAATGATAATTTGGTGGTGTGTAACCCGGAAGGCCAAAATTTATGATATGTTAACCTCATTTTACTATACATCCGGGCTATCCACACCTTCAGATTGAAAGTGTATCCGCATTTGCGTGGGTTAGCAGTGGAAAACCATTTTAGGCAGAAAAAAATCAGTACCCCCTTCTGGAAATTGAATCTCTTCATCCCCGTCACCGCAAACCAAACAAGATGAGACTGACGCTTGTCCGCATGCCCACTTGTGCAGATTCAATTCCCGTGTCCAGGTGTCATTTTTTAATTTTCAATTTTCATAATATGATATTTAGATGGAGTAAGCCACACTAAAATGCATAAATAATAGCTTTGGCTATTTGAGTAATTTCTAATGAATTTAGGTGTAAATAGGCTACGAGAAATTGTACAAGCCATTGATTCATGAAATGAGTCTAAATGACGTGATCGCGTGCCATACGGTAGTACACAAAAGGAAAAAAAAAAAGCACGTGGTCGTTGCCCTTCTAGTTGAACTCTGGGGTTTTGCATGTCCGCCCCACTAAACAGTTACCAATAGCAACACAGGTATTGAACCGTGGAATGTAAGCTCTACGTGGCTGCAGAAGTTTGCGGAAGCAAATAAAATACTACACGGAATGACCCATAGTATAAAGCTGGAACTATTTTTAATAGTACGTTTTAATGTGTAGATTTTTATCCATGCCATTAATGTTAGCTAATATCTTGACGAACTAAGCTTTGAATACAGTGCAATGTTTTATTAAATACAGACACATATATTTTTTGGCAACTGGAATTGAAAAACTTTTTAATATATTTTTAGTGTAATTTTATATATCTTGATAATATCTATCAAATGCGACAGCTTGACGTGTGAACCCATGAAAGTAAATATAGTAACTTTTCTGGCCGTCAGATAAAGGCCTTTACTATACAAATTGGATTGTACAGATGTACGTTTGATTAACTGATTCAGAGGGGTATTAAAGTGAATTTTGAATTGTTTTTAACATTACTATATTTTTGTTAGGATTCCATTAGGACTTTATGGATTAACACACTTTTCTTATAAACTAGACAACGCTGAGGACCTTCCTAGTCATTTGTATTAGTATAAAACTAATTTAACAGATTTATCGAAGGTTAAAAAGATTTGACTAACAAATCATTTAAACTCAACCAAATATGTTATTCTATTTTTTATATATAGAATTGAGAGTATTAGGTAATGCCCTCATCAAACAAATAAAGTGTTGAAAATAATTCAAAATAGTCTTGATAGTCCTTATGGAAATATAATGAGGGTGAATCTTAAGGAAATATTCTATAATTCATCAGGAGAAGACGTGGGGAAAATCCAATGCACCCTGTCGGGATTGAAAGCCGGCTTCTCGGATCAGACTCCGTGATGGTGTGATTTTTTTTATAGCCACGCTTAATAAATACTAAAATCTTTGTGAGAACTTCATGTCATCCAATATTTGAATCTATCTACTTCCTAAGCTCCTCTTTACCTCGACCTTTCCGTCCATAACTGTACCGTGGCTACAAACATGTTCACCACATAACCTCTGCCACCTATTAAAGTGCTGTTACACTTACCCCGTTTAACCGGGAAACCAGCGCTGCTTATGAGTCCTCCGAGCACATCATCACTCGGCTAACACTAACAAGAAAAACAAGACTGTTTCCTCGGGATGTTACGTAGTTCGGCTGACTTTCCCCGAGTAGCGGACGCTGCGCAGGCGCTAAAACTTGGAGAAAGAAGCGCTCTGGGTGATTACGTGGTGTTCCTTACCCCCCGTATTATCTCCCTCTTGGCGTTGTGTGCAGGCGTCAATGAGGGGAAATCGCGCTAACTTGCTGATAGTGACATCATGAGACTTGTGTATCCTCCCTCCCATATTTTCCCCTCTGTGCAAAACTGAATATAAGCGTGTACCCGGCAAGGAGCAAACTTTCTTTGATGCTTCTAGGATGTAGGATATTTCTACGTATAAGTGTCCGTTATGTTGGAAAAACTTTATATAATTTGTAAACCTGGGGAACTGTTAAATTGTTACTTAATTATGTAGGGACCGAATTTGGATTTGCTTCAGCATAATTTTTTTATTAATAATTTTACTAGTTTAGTTTTGTTGGGTAATTAGATTTGTTATGAATCGAGGCCTTTTTTGGACTTATCTGCGCTTAAATTTAGATTCTATGATAGTATAAACAAGTCAAATTTTGTTGTTATGTACTAGGCGTTCTAAATGAAACTTATATGTATTGTTATCTTACTTTCAATTGTTAACCAAGGAGAATTTCAATTAATGTTTGCCAACCATTATTATACACTCAGTATGTTTTTAAGAGATATATTATGCCTTTATATAGGTTGCCCCGCCTCTCGGGTTGTTGGACGATAATCATAGCTTCATTTATTTTTTAATATAACCAGGCGTATGGTCAGGAGCATAATCCTACTAGGCGATATGGATAAGATATGATATGTGATACAAATATACTTTCTAATATACGTGTTTGCCAACTTTCATTTCTTTTTAATTATTGTTCGCTATATTTTAACTTTTGGCACGTATATAGATTTGTACAGTTAAAGCATTGTGAATATTCTTTATAATTGATTATGCGAGTAATACTCTGAAATTCTATATTAATATCTTGTACATTGAGTCTTTCTTTTTTATGTATAAAGTCATATTTAAGCATTGCCTGCAATCTAGAAACGTAATATTCTCAACATTAGGATTATGTAAATAAAACTGCCTCTAGGCCAATGTCATCATCTATACTGTTGTTATGCTTTTTTTATCAATCTTACCCTTAAACTCCAATTAATGTGTATAGTTAAATATTTATTTTTAATGATGGTTAAATATCTAGGTTCAGGTACTTGGGCTTGGACACATTTGAGTGTGGATCAAATTAAGGTCTTGGTGTCTCATTTTATTATTGCGCTTGTTATTGTAACCCCTTCTCTACAGAGAAGGGGTTGATAACGTCGTGCGTAAGACCGTTCTTTCTAAGCACGTGTCCGACCCAGTTTGCTTTGCATCGAAGAATCACATCCATCTCTTCTTAGGACTTCTTCATTTGTCACCTTATTTGTCCAACTGATTTTCTCAAGTCTTCTCCAGCACCTCATTTCAAAGCTCTCAAATTATTTATTTTCCATCTTCCTGATAGTCGAAGTTTCTGCTCAAAATACAGCATTTCATCAGTTTCTTCCTCAGTCCCAAACTAAATTTACTGGTCAGCTATAGCACAGGTTGAATACTTCTACCAGCTAGCTGTATCAGGACGATAAGATTTATTAATATGAAGTGTGCAAGCATTATCCTGGAGAAAGAATGGATCAAGCACAATGTTTTTTTATAAATTCAGCACCGCGTCTTACTACCCGTTTGGGTTGGTTATACGCCTAAGTACTAATTACGCTAATGGGTAAGGAATTGGGAAGGTTGAATTTCATGGAATTGAACCCGCATTTGCGTGGAGGGAGAGTGAAAAACCATTTAGGAAACACCCCCAAACCCAGTTTCCCCGACCGAGATTTGAACCCCGATTTACCCGTCCTTGGCAGTCAAGCTCAACAAAAAAAAAAACTAGCACGTTAGCAAACTACGCCAACGAGGTGGGTAAAAACAGTGTTGATAAAACACTTTGAGGACATCCGGTTGGAAATTTGAACCCCGGGCTCTTGAGTAAGAGTCAAGCAAGTTACCACATAGTTAACTCAACCAATTTTTTTTCATGCTTCACTTCTTACTACCGGTACGAACTGTTCTCATATTTACACACCAGTGGGATGAGGGTTAAGAAGACGTAATTTAGTGGAAAATATCCCCGAATTTGTTTTTATAGGGAGTGAAATACTATTTAAGGAAAACCAACCTCAGGACAACCGACCGTGATTTTAACCCCGACCTCATCGTCGACGGCAAACCAAACCAGACGAAGTTTACATCTTAGACCACGTAATCACAGATGCTGGTTCACCCTGTATTGTCTTAGATAATTTATATTATGTCCACACTAATGTTCTAGTCTACAAGTTTTAAACGTTTGAAATGTAATTAATTTGGTTTATATGATAAAACTGTAAAAATAACTTAAACCAAATATTTAATAGATAAAAGCAAAATAGAGTCTAACAGTTTAAATCAAGTAGAATATAAAACAATGGCAAACTTTATCGAATCGTAATTTATATGACATAACTTATTTTTGTCAGTTATGTGATTAAATAGTTTTTTATAATGCTAGCAAATTTTTTTAACGTCCTTGAATTTAGGATAGACCTACGCCCCGTAGTTTTAAAAACAAACAGAATTTAACATAATTATTCTGAATATCATAATCATAATTACAATGAACTAAAAACACGATGATAGCCGTGAGCAAGATCGGTAAGCTACTCTTGTCCTATTGAGTTAATTGTTGCTTCAAGTCCCGGTAAGGACAAAGTTGTCCGGATTTTCATGATAAATCATATCATCACCACTTTTTGTGACCGACACTATACAATGTAATATGCTTCCACTCCTCCCCGCTTCAACATATTTATCTTTGTAATTTAAAATAATATAAAAATATACATATATTATTATTCTTTAGGTGACCTGGCGGTCTAGGGGTAAGGCGTCAGACTTCTGTGCTGGCGGCCGGGGCTCAATCCTCGGTCCCGGCACAGATTTATCTGATTACTAAACCCTTCCTTCACCTCTGACAAGACATCTTGTGAATGTGAAGAATGCCAGGCCTCCACCGTGGTTCGGATTCCACGTTAAACTGTAGGTCCTTCATTGCATCTCACAATCACCCTACCATTACACATTAGCGTAAGTGCGTATAACCCGAACGGGTAGTAAGACGCGATGCTAATAATAATAATATTATTCTTTAGATGATTAAAAGTCGGGCATCTCACCGATAAAAATAATTAAAAGCTTATGCTCTCTTAATGCGATCCTCAAATTATTAGTAATTGTTTTATTAAAACAAATCGAAACGTGTTTCGACTTAAATACAATCACTCTTCAATTCATACAAATTAACAATTATTTTTGTTTTAAAAACCGTCAACTGCACTGGTGGTGACGCGAACAAAATCAGGCATCAGCTTAATCTGGTCTGAGTTCCTGGTGATACCAAAGGTTAGGGTTTTAATATCCATCGGAGGCACGTGAACTAAACGTCAAGGTCATTAAGTATGGTTTGCCGGTAATGGAAAGGCTGGGGTTTAAATCAAGGGTGGGTCTACTTAGGGTGGTATTTGATAAATGGATCACCCACCCAAATTAGAGTACATTCCTTTTAAAATTCTACCTTGCTCATCCTTATTCCAATAGCGTGATTATTAATAGCCTATATATGCTATAGCCGAGAAGGTAAAAGTAGGGAAAAAAAGAAACTAATCCAAACGAAGTCGGTGGAGTTATGAATTCGTTGATATTGACGGAAGTCCCCAATAAATAGAACACGTCCTTGTTTTCATTCTGTTTAAAAAGTCCGACTCAGGGATAGTGCTAATAACAAGTAAATGAACAACACATAATGTGTTATGCATATTGGTACAAGTTTCATACAATAGGAGGTTATATTATGCAAGTCTTTGTACAGAATGTGTTCGTGAATACCGAACTATGATGTGAAGGTTTCCGACATCTTAGCCTTCCCCCCTCCCTCAGTACCCTCCCTACGTGTCTTACTACCCGTCCGGATTATTCGCATTTAATTACGCTAGTGCAGTGGTATTCAACATTTTTTGTTCACATTCCCCCAGATATAATTTATCTTCAACTTTGTACCCCTAAGCTGTTGGTGTGTAATGCAAGTTATACATATTCTATAATCTACCTCTAAAATAAAACTGGCACTCCAAGACCTCATGCCCCTAACGTCCTGTTTTTGTGTGTGTGTGTGTTTGAGGTGTGTATGCAGGGAACACGAGAAAAGTCTAGGGTTTTTACACTTTTTATAGCAAATTATTTTTGGCCAAAATAAATATAATAGTGGTCCAGTATAAACATAGCTTAGTTTTATTCACATGGTGATATCAACAGTTGTCGGGTTGGTGTCGACCCACCTCGGTAGCCTAGTTAGTTAACGCGCTATTTTCGTGTTGAGATAGACTGCCAAGGATGGGAAGACCAAGGTTCGAATCTCGGTCGGGTGAACTGCAGATGTTTTTTCCCCTAAAATTGTTTTCCACTCTCCCTCCACGCAAATGCGGTTTCACTTCCTTTAAATTCAACCTTCCCAATTCCTAACCTATTAGAGTAATTAGTACTTAGGTGTATAACCTGGACGGGTAGTAAGACGCGGTGCTAAATAAACAAATAAACAGCTGTTGTTGAGTATCTGTCATGAAAATAGTGACATTAGATGACAAACTTTTTAAATGTAAGAAAAAATTATTATTAAATTCACCTTGGACTCCGGAGGGTTTTATGCTGTCTAGTACAATGCCAATTGTATGAATGCAGATTTGTTCAGCTGTTATTATGCTAGTTTCAATTTAAAGATTATGATATTTAAGTGCAACTATAACCATACTTAACAGCTATATAGAGTGGCTATTTAATGCGTCATAGTTCATCCCGCTAGACTATACTCCATTCACGGTAGGAATTAATCTCGGATAGGTCTTTTTTCCTACCAATATCCTACTATATAATAGATTTCTGGTAGGGAGAAAGGCCTTTCAGAAAACAATTCCTACGGTGAACAGACTTTACCTCCTCGCCATACATGCCTTATTCCGAACCTCTCCATTCACTATATTATATTCTCCTCCCCTTGTTTTCCCCTGTACAACATCGATTAAAGTATAAAACTTATACCTCTGTTGTTTAGATGAACATATATCGTTCTGCGGAATTTTGTTTATCTACATACTTCAAGCAATATTTTCTACAAACTGTTTGCACGAATAAAATAAACATCCTGATTTTAAGACACGATAGCCCTTGAAAATAAATTAACATGAGAAACTAATTCAAGACACAAATACATTTGTGAAATAGTACACGATAGTTTTTGAATTGTTTAAGAATGTTTGATGTAAAAAAAAATGTTTTACAATAAAGAAACGTAGATTAGAAAGGAAAGTGGCTACGCGGTATTTTTACTTTTTACATCCATTACTATTTCCAGCCTGAGGCCTGGGTCAGTTTTTTATTCAAGCCATATATTTTCCACTACCGGGTTTCTAGACCTGTCGTTTCTTCATATGCCTTATAATCTATGACGGGCACAACATCCAGTCCCCGGCCGTTAATTCGTCACCAGTGGCGGATTTCAAATTTTTCCGCCACTAGGCACAATTATAATATGCAAACACCCTCCCCCCCAACCCCCCCACCCCGATTTTATTTTGTCAAGGACTAGAGGAAGTTTCGGTGGAAATTGGTGTTGAGGGATGGAGTTAGTATTCAAGAAAAGATTTCTACAAAAGATAATCAGGCATGTACAGTACATGCCCTACAGTAGCTTGAGTTAACATTATGGAGAGGGGAGACCGACGTCAGTTACAAAGCTAATGCAAAGCATAGTTAATTAAAAATAAATATTCTCGTTCTGACTTAAACTTTATCTATTCCGATAAAGTTATTAAATAATTTTCAAACATAATTACTAAAAACAATATAATAGTAAAAATAATGTTATACAAAATGCGCTGCCCCCTAAAGCCACCGCCCCTAGGCCCGTACCTAGTGAGTCTATAGTGTAGATCCGCTTCTGTTCATCACTGTGAAAGGGTAAACCCATAATTTTCATAAGTGATAAATTTTCGGCCATACCGGGATTCCAACCCAGGCCGTTAGCCCAGTAGGCAGACACGCTACCGACTGAGGTAAGGGGAGTAAAGTTCCCAATATACTGGACGGGGTAGTTGGGATTCGAAACTCAACCGTGTTAACGAAAATGTCAGTTAACTTTTGTGAGCCATCACTGTATTTTCTCCATCCTCGTTTTACGCTATTGTGAGTGCATATTCTCAAAGTTACGTTTCCAAACTTTATCCCTCAAATCAAGAAGTTAATAGCCCTGATATCAAACGTATTAATAAAAACATATATATATATATACAAGTAAAGGTGAGTGTCGCTAACCCTAAATGCATAATGTATTTTTGCAAGAGGTAGTTAGTTACCGCTATCATGTAAATTAAAGTCTGTTCAGCGTAGGATTTGTTTTCTGAAAGGCCTTTTTCCCTAGCAGAAATATATTATATAGTAGGATATTGGTAGGAAAAAAGAGCTTTCAGAGAGTAATTCCTACCGTGAATGGAGTATACTTTACATCTTGTGGCACTAATTCATAAAACACCTTTCATCAGACATGTAAATGAGCCGACCCAAATCTTATAGTCACACTTTTTTTCTTTTGCGGAACTTTTTTTTATTTGGGTGAGTAGGTTATCATCCGTAGACTAGAGGAAACCTGATTGATCATAAATTAAGCTAGACCGTTCATGTTGGTTAGTGGAGCACTTGTTTTATGTAAATGAGAATAACGAGATGTACTGTACGTACTACACATACAAATCGACATCGTTGCCTCAATGGAATTTACTTATATTGTTAATTTAGAGCTACAGTATGAATTTGGTAAGAACAAAAATTCTAGAAAATACCAACTTTTGTTGTGGTCAATATTGATAACATTTTGATTAATTATTTTATTGGTTTATAAGTATTGATACGATCTATAATAAATGATATGAAGCTACGTGAGTATTTTTGCACTATATTGTTTAAAAATGGAGATATTTACTCAAAACTCCTAATATATGTGAAACGAACTAGCAAATTCGAGCAAAAATTGCGTTATACTTAAGTATGTGAAACTTTTTTTGACTTCCGGTTTTAAATAGTATAATTTTATTTTTAAAGAATTAAAGTCCTCATTTGTATATTTGGACAAAAAAAAAAGAAATCGATATTGGGTCCACAAGGGTCAACACTTCATATTAAAATTTCAACTTCCAGTTAAAATTTTTGACATTTTATTAGAGGTTGAACATCTTATGGTTAATCGCATTACTATTAAATTCCTCATTTTTAAATTTAGACCAGTAAAAAAAAGTAAATATTCACCATTGAGTCTAAAATAGTGTAGAGATATATCATTGCTGTACAAACTTTTCCCCTAAGAGGTTAAAAGAAAAAGAACCACTTTTTGAAATACTTACTAATATTTAATTACTCTATGACATTGGAGAATTATTGCGTTAGAATTTATAATATAAGTAGTATCTTTGTACAAATAAAGCTCACAAAATTTTATTAATATATTTGCAAAAATATCAGAAACTATTGGTTTTATAAAAATATATGTCAAACAAAAGATTTTTATTTCTAACCAGTTGAATTCCCGTTCTTCACACAAGATATTGTATTATTATTTATTTTTGAATGAAAATTATAAATCAGCTGAGTGCGGCTGGACAGGTCTCCCACCACTCCCCACCCCCACACACCACCCCAGGCCGGGCTCGCTTATTTACACAGACACTACAAACACCACAAAATTCAGCTAAATATAAACTACAAACTTCTACCATCTCTTGGAGTTTCATATTAAAACGTAATTACATATTTTAATGAATTGTCTGTATCAATTTTTTTCCCACCCCTTAGAAACATCTACGGGGTTAAAAATAGTTGCTATATTTTTTCGAAAGCATTATTAGAACAAACTTATCGGATTATTACCCTCTAAGCTCTTTATAGAGCAACATTGTTGATTAGATTAGCTACCCCGATTTCACCCCTTTAATCACAAAACATCAGAATGAAACATCTTTACTTCTCCTAATGCCTGTGCCAAATTTCAGCCCTCTAGCTTCGTGGAAAGTGTGAGAATTAGTGATGAGTGAGTGAGTGAGTCAGTCAGGACTTTCACACATCACACACACACACACACACACATATATAGTGCTAACTTTTGCAATGATAAGCTATTTAGTATCTCATATAGTAGCGGAGATATGAAAATTTCTGCTTCTTTAAAGTACCTTAAAAGTCATTTTCATGGGAAAATGAAAGTATCCAATTTGTTTATAAAATCAACGTCTAAATATGAATTTTAATCAAAATTGTTAGAGCTGAATTTGAGAAAAACGATCTTTTCTCTTTTCAATCTTAACTATTCTTAATTTTAGGGTTAAGCAGACACACATACAGACAGCATTGTAAAAACACTTTTTAGAGTGCGGGGGTAGATGAAAGGTTGACATCCATCAACATTTCGGGTTAGAGTTTTTTGACGGTCGCAATACTTAACAACTGTTCGAATTTTTATGTATATATATATATACGCGTATAGCTTGAAAATTATTGGTTTTATAAAAATATGTTTCAAATAAAATATTTTTATTATATACAGACCTAAATATTTGCAATAATTTACAACAATTTCATATCTCAAAGCGTTACGAAGGCATGATAAAAAATGAAAATTTATGCATCAGACCAAAACCCTTAAAGTAATTTTGACGAAAAATTGAGGGTGGCCATTTGGTTTGTAATATTGATCAAAGCTTAGAAATGACATTTAATCAAAATCTTTAGAGCAGATTTTGATAAAATCAATTTTTTTTCTCTTTTCACCCTTCAGTAAACTACTCTTCATTTTAGGGTTGATT
This sequence comes from Timema californicum, assembly GCA_902141385.1. NCBI lineage: Eukaryota > Metazoa > Arthropoda > Insecta > Phasmatodea > Timematidae > Timema > Timema californicum. The sequence continues at coordinate 4,308 of CABFOW010007679.1, read as the reverse complement.
ATCCAATTCCTAAAACCCCTCGGGGCAAACCTACGAAAACCCTAGCTACCAAGTTTTAGCCCGATCGGTAAAATAGTTAAGGCTCTACTCCGAGTTACAGACATACTAACGGAAATTCAAAAACCACTTTTTCGGATTCGGGGCGTCATGTAATGTGGAAATTCATAAAAATCTCGAGTTAGATTTTTTTTTACGATCACAATGCTTTCTCTAAATAAAAGGTGTAAGAAAGTAAAAATGAACAGTTGAAGGTTACATGACTTGATGTAAATAGAAACATTGTTTTAGTCACTTTTATAACTGTCAAAAAAAGTTCATTCCTATCGAAATCGAGCTGTACATCGATTTGTAGCTAGCTAGCAAGCACCCACACCAGTAGTAACACATGATCTAAGGTGTCGAGTTCACAATAAATGGGATTGCCAGTTACGGGGAGGTCTAGGTTTAGATCTCAATTAAGTCCATTTAAGGGTTGTTTTACACGTTTAATTTATCACTTTGGTTTTCCATACTCTCTCCATGCCAATGTGTGTGCATTACCATTAATCTATACCCCTTTAGTAGTAAATAGCCTTAGAGTTGAACGCACTGGTTATAAAAAAACGAATAACCACTTAACCTAGCCAATCCAAAGGAACGTGATAAAGGGCAAGTTTTAAGAAAATGCACCAGAGTTATCCTTGGAATTGGATGGAAAATCATAGGTAGTGACCAAAAATCATTGTATTCAGGCCACAAAAGTATGAAATATAAATTATTTTCTTCCCAGGACTAAACACAAGTTAAGGGGTGGTAAATAGCGCTTTGTACCGAGCTTAGTGGCCGTACTTATATAACGTAAGCCTCCCCCTCCCCCACGTAAAGGATCGTAAGACTTTCCATAATCCCCTCCCCCCCCCCTCTCGCTCTATCTAACGTATTTTTTGCGATTTGATAAATTATATTATTTTAATAGTTCTATTAGTTTTAAACGTAAGAATGGTTAACAATGCGAGTTATATAAACTTTTAGAATACTTAATTATTTTTTATTATTTTTATATTATTAAAACTCAAAGTCATTTGTCATATATATGTATTGCAATTAACTATCTTTGTGCAAATTATGAAGTTTAAATTTCTATTATTTCTATAAAACCTTCTAAATTGGCAATTAAATTGGGGTTAGTTAATGAATGAGAATGCAATATTTCAAAATTTTCTGGAATTTTTTTCCCTCTATTTTGTCTCATCATAAACATTGATTAAAAATCTTGTATAAGATAGATTATAGCCCCCACCTCCATAATAAAACATAATAAAAAATACCCCCACGCCCCGTTATAAAACGTAATAAAATAGATAAAGCCCATCCCCTTCCCTCAAAACTATTACGTAATTTAAGGACGGGTCCTTATCGGGAACTTTGAATCCCTCGTGTATCCCCTGCTGTCATGTCACGTAAATAGTTTATTTTTAACAGTGAGACAGATATAATATATATTGGCAAAGCCATGTGTCGTATAACTTATGACACATAATTATTGTGGTGTAAATCTAACCAAGAAAGTGTTAGTAACTCTAGATTTATTTTTATATGCTTTAAAGTAGTTTATATATCCTACCTTAGGTATGATTGATTGCCTTGGTTTAGTTTATATGACGTGTTCTGACGTGTAAATGTCTTTAGAATGATATTGTTATTATTGTTATTATTATTATTATTATTAGCACCACGTCTTACTACCCGTTCGGGTTATGCGCACTTACACTAATGTGTAATGGTAGGGTGATTGTTAGATGAAATGAAGGACCTACAGTTTAACATGGGATCAGAACCATGGTGGAAGCCTGGCACTCCACACATTCACAAGTTGGGATTAATACATGTCTTGTCAGAGGTGAAGGAAGGGTTTGGCAATCAGATAAATCTGTGCCGGGACCGAGGATTGAACACCGAACCCCCAGCGCAAAAGTTCAACACCTTACCCTTAGACCGCCAGGTCACCCTCCCTCTATAACGTTCACATTAGATTTTAAAATAAGTTTACCAATTAGGAAACATGAACTGTCGTTGTAAGTTCCTCAATTATTTTATACATATACATCTTTTAATTTACCCATAAAATAATTAATCAACGGAGGTGATTATGAGGAGGGTAGTTGTAGAGTAAGTGTACCCGAATTAGCATCGAGGTGGAATGTAAAAACTACATGAAATAGCTACACGTGTAAAACAACCCCAGGAGCACCCGGGTGAGATTCGAACCTCAACTCTGACTTCATAGATAATCTGGTATTTTGCAATCCTAACACCTTAGCCCATGTAACCATTGGTGCAGGTGTCACTTCAAAGGAAGGTGTTTATGTGAATCCAGCATGATGCTAAAAAGTGTATAACGTGCGAGTTCAGCTTCATTTAAGTAGCTACTCATAATATCTTAGATTTATGACAGTGCATCACGTAAATTCAAGTCACGTCACGTCACGTGACGGTACCCTCTTCTGACTGCCTGCGTGGGAGCCTCTGACGAGTCATTTCCGGTCACACGGCTTCATAAGATAGTATGCAAACCAAGTTATTCTTTTTTTGGTAAATTGATTACAACCTAGTTTGAGATTTAAATTTTTAAAAAAGGACGGGAAAATATTTACCATGTTTACGAGCATGGAACGAGTCGTTTACCAGACTCGATCGTTGGGAGTGTGGAATAAACGATGAGCTCGTCTACACTGATTTGATGGATACAGAAAGGTCATGTTCTAATCCCGGCTGGGTTTGTCCTCAATTATTTCTAAGACCTTCTCTAAGAAAATGTGCGTACACTTCCTCTAAATTCTACCTTCCTAATCCCTACTCCATTATTTTGTTTCCACCACGTCTCACTATCTGCTTGGGCTGTACAAAGTTCAGAAAACCAGTCAAGTAAAAATTATTTAAATATAATTAAAGTGTAAGGTTAAAAATTGATACGTCAATGTCATGCAATTTAGTGTAGAGGATAAAATATGATTTTAAAAAATGGTTATAAGATACAGTTTATAATGATAAAAGTATAAGTTAAATTAGTTAAAATCAATTATGATAATATAAAAAGTAAAGATAATGACCATCACAATTGTATAGAATATTGTTCTTGTATATTTAACTTTATAAAATAAATTGATTAATTAACTATAGCAGAATTCTGGTTGGAAAGAACTTATATAAAATACAAACTTTTAAGGCCAACATTGATGATGCTATTTATATAATTGTGTCATAGGTACTGAGACTTTTCTTTAGAATTGACAGTTTCAGATTCCATGTATTTACATGATAAATATACAAAAATTGTTTTAGTATTTTTCATACCTGTCAAATAGGTTCCTTTATATCTAACTCGGATCGTATTTGAGTTACTTTCATTGCCCGCAGGTGTTTCTAAGGTATCTCTTTCGATAGATGACGATAATTTCAACAGCTTTAAGATAAATATAATGACTGATTTATAATGGTAGCTATTTATTTTTTTAACCCTTCAAAAGCTTTTTTTAGTAAGATCTGACTATAGGATGATTGCAACATCCTGAATGAGGTATTAATGTTGTCTAGTAACTGATATTCCTTGCAACTTGTTTGACGGGGTTGATTGTACGAAATTAAAAACTCCTTTGCAGACCGAGAGCTCTGGGAAATGTTCTCAAGTGTCAGTGGTGAAGGGAAATGAACCATGGACCTATTGAGTCCAGTACTGGCTAATCTTAGTCACCATGAATAAAAGCCGAGTAAAAGTAGGTTGACACATTTGACCCAGAATACGATAATGTGGTTTATGTGACAACTTTCGAAGTGTATTAGAAACATTAATTTTTTTTTGCTTAAGGTAGGGATGAAGGGGACGCAAGAAAAGGTGTTTTTGTGGTTTTTATAGAAAAATACTTTTTTTTTGACAAAATAAATCAAACATTGCTTCAGCACAAACAGAGTATTTATTTCTCTTCACATGCTGACCTCAACAGTTCTTGAATATCTGTCAAGGGGTGTCCTGGAATTTAATGACAACTTTTTATCTTCATCTAAAAAGTTTGTCATCTAATGCTGCTATGCTCATGAAAGATATTCAACAACTTTTGATATCACCATGTGAAGAAAATTAAACTCTATGTTTCTAATGAAGCAATTTTTTTTATGTTGGTCAAAAAAAATGTTCTGCTATAAAAACAGCAAAAACACTGGCCTTTTCTCGGGTTCACTACATTCCCACCTCAGTAGTTAGACTGATGCCTTAAAACAGAGCTGTGATTGGTTGGATTTGGTCACGTGACCACGCCTCCTGCTCTCTGATTG